>JAAOAR010000814.1:0-39412 GCA_013395995.1 Fusarium pseudoanthophilum | reverse complement strand
TGGGAGGGGGAGGCGGTGGCTTCTTTCCAAGAGCCAGACCGCTTGTGCTTCGGCTTAGACTTCCATAGCTAGTTGCAGGGCTGGCAGCGCGGTGTTCCCAGTCTGGGCTGCCGCTTCTGCTCGTTGAAACATCATCAGAGAATACATCGTCATGGCGTCCGTATGAACCGCCGTCAGTAGCAACGCGAGCAAGAGGAGCGCCTGGAACTCTGAGATTGGCTAGTGGTGTAGCTGTAGATGAGGAGCGGCCTTCAAATGTCGAGGCGCGTCCAATCGGGGGTCGTGCAGGTTGGGGAGGGGGAGGCGCAAGACGGCTTCCAGGGGAGCGGTTGGGAATGCGAGCGGGTTCTTGTTCGGCCTCTGGCTCCTCGTAAACCGCCTGGTGACGAGGTTCTTGCCAAGAACGAGCGGTGTTTGATCGGCTGCGACCGATCTTGGGAGCACTGGTAGGCGAAGACGAAGCTCCAGCCCAGTTCTGACGAACACGACGCAACTCTTCGGCGCAGCGCTCATGGTAATCGAGCTCAGCGTCGAGGAATTGAGTCAGGGATGTAATGTTGTCCACCTCGGATTCCTTGATGTCTTGCATACGACGGAGGACATCCTCGCTGGTCTCCTCAAATTTGGCCTTGTTCATTCGAACTTCTTCTTCGACGCGGAAATCGTCACGGCGGGCCTTTTGCAGCTTGTTGGTGCTGGCATCGTAGGCGAGACGGCGGTTCTCAAGCTTCTTGCGGGCGTTCTGCAGTTATTAGCCAGCGTGTCGTCAAGCGATCGATTGACATACCTGATACTCTCGCATCATCGCCAGACTCCTCTCGAGGTTGTCCAGCCAAGTAGCGTTGGCGCAGTCTACGTAGGAATCTTGGATGCCGCCAATGCGCTCGTTGGCGCGACCCAAGGACAGCAGGCAGTTTCCGAACTCGGATTCTTGCTCAAAGTCCTCGCCGTGGGTAGCCATTGTACGGCCAAGAGCCGCCATAGGAGTGCCGCGCTCCTTGTTATCCAAAAGCTCATTGCGCTGGGACAACCATTTGACGTAGCCGCTCATAGATCGTTGCATGCGCTCCATGCCTGGAGTCGTTAGCCGTCGAAAAGTTAATGATCCACGGGGAACAAACCATCTTGACGGAGAGCCATTTCGGTCTCGAGATTCTTGAACTCATCAGAATGAGCCGTTCGGGCTTCACCACCCATCTTTTCACCGGCCTATTGAAAGGCTCGGTCAATCTTCTTTGTGAAATTCATATTGACTCGTTCGGTATCGTAAAGTCGGATCCAGTCCGATAGTTTTAGTTCTTCGCGGGGTCGTCTGGCGCCTTCGCTACGATGCTTTTAAAAGTATAACGAGGGACAGAGGCAGGTTGTAGAAGTAAAAGAAAGAGTTCTTGAGAGCGAGAGACGGGGTAATGAATGATTGCAGAGGACGAACAAGGGGTAGAAGAGGGATGGGATGCTGGGGTGGCGAACAATTGGGGCGTATGGGATGGAAAAGGACACGACCTTGAAGGTCTTGACTGAATCCAAACCAAACCAATCCTTGACTGGGACTGGTTCTGGTGATGCGACCTTCAAGCCCGTTGGGAGTGAGGGTCTTCAGGGGTGCTTGTAGTGGTGTGGAGGTGAGGTTGGGGAGCCCAGCCCCGAGCTTTAAGGGAAAGCCCCCTGAAAAGTTCCCAAGCTACAGTGCGTTCGCAGTAGTTTAGCTTATCTTATCGCCCTGCAGAGGGCAGTGAACTCAACTGAGCGGGGAACCCAAAAAGTCTCAGGAATTGCAAATTCATTTTTATGAAACAGCGCCCGAGCAAACGAATTATTGAAACAGCAATTACAGGTGACGTTTACTATTGAGTCTGTGGAATCCTGATCACGTCTGACAAAGGAGGGACGGACGTGGTGCCATGGGCAGGCGATGGGAAAGCCAAGAATGGCATGAGAAATGAAATGCTGAGGCGAAATCGACCCCAAGATTTGGTCGAGGCAATTTTAGATTATAACCTACGGGCACTTGACTGAACTGAACTCTCTTGGCTTGGCTGGACTGCCTGGGGCGCTTCGGACATGGCGCGGCTAGAGAATTGATCTGTGGACCATACGATCTGGAGCATCGTGTAGAGATGACACGGTGACTGTATCGCGCTGACGTATTGTACAGTCAGAGTTTCTGAAAATAGGACGGGCAATCGCTATAAGACGACGTACATACGTGAGTGAGTCTAGCCGGAGCGAACCTGAGCGAGATGGATCCAATCCTGATACGAGTACGGATCAAATCTGTAACCACGTACTGGCGTCTCGGTGGCCCGTGTCTCCTATGGCCCCTGAGACAACGGCGCCAATAGCCTGCGGTACCGCTACACTAACAACGGGAACTGTCTCCGGCTGGGAAAGCCAAGTTGGTGATCCCCACCACGAGATAGCGAAATGGAACCTTTGCCGTTGTTTCTTTATCTGGAGGTTAACGACAAGGATGATAAGTTGATTGAATGCTGCGTACGGAGTATATAGACCGCTATAATCCATTGATCATCCGTCCAAGTCAATCAAGATACTGTGCATCGTGTCGTTGACCGCGACTTGAACTAAGGTAGAGACGAAAACTCTGAAAGCTTCTTTAAGCATACCATTCTCCATAAACTAACCTTACTAAAAAGGTTCCTCGTTGGGACACTCTACACCACCATTTGCACTCCTTCTACTTCCCCTTCTCTCTCTGTCCGTCAATACCACCCACTGCTGATCTTAACAGCAGTGTCGGCCCGTCCAACCCATCACCAACCTCACACTCTCACGTTACCCTCGCGTGTCCTGTCCTGTTCAACCCCGCTTCCAAAAGTTACAGTAAGAGCCGTAGGCCAGGAAAGTGATCGACCTTCGTTATCTTCGTTCTAGAAGGACCCCAACCTCCAGCCTCGTTGGGAATAGTTTAGAACTGTGTGTCGCCTAAAAAGGGCCTCGCCCCCCTCATTCTTTACCCGCTCCACTATATACGGGGGTTTAGACATCCAGACCATTCCCACCAACAAGCTTGCGTAATGCTTCACGGGAGGAGGGAAGAAAAAGCACGCAAGACATTTTTGGTTTTTCAATCCGGATACTGTGTGGTCTGTTACATTGAAGGGTACGACGAAGCTTTTTCCACTTGCCGATCTCATTCCCATGCTTCTTCGTCTGACACCAAAAAAAAAAGCTTGGCCTAGGGATTCATGCGCTAAAATGCCTGGCTCAGACTTCCCCAGAGTTCTGGGCGTGGCCCGATTTGGCGCGCGCCAGGAGGTATTGGATGATCCATATTTTCCATGAGGCAGTGCTATTCTTTGCTGTGATCTTCATTCATTGCGATCCGCGCTGGTGAAACGTACATGTGCGCCATTTGAGACAATTGCGTGGCACGAGTGATGTGATCTGTAGGGTATGGACGTATCGATTTCAAGGGTTGAGCAAGGGTGATACTGTGACTGACGTCTGTCAGCATCCCTTGTCTCATCTGGAAGGTCCCTTATCCAGTTGATCTGTAACTCGGTAGTTCGGTAAGAATGGTCACTGAAGGGTCTGCCTGTCAACATCATCGGCGGTTCAATGCTATGTACTCGTCAGGTACATCATGACACTCTCATCCCACCAGCCACTCCTCAGGATATACAGTTTCCGCAATATCCGCACTCTTGATCACACGCAGCATAATCACTGTCACTCTCACTATCCGATTGCGCCGGCATCAACTCTCCCTCGCGCTCCGAGCCCTCCGAATCCTTGTCCTCACTTCCCAACCAAGCCTCCCACTGCTTCCTGACAGGGCCAGACAAGACGTCACCTGCATCCGACAGCTGTTTGCGAATCTCGAGAGAGCCGCCGTTGGACCATACGATCTCCAACTTGCCGTCCTTTGACGCGTGGGCCTTGTCAATTATGAGGCGCAGGAGTGCAGCGAGACGCTTAAGCGATGGCTGGTTGAGTTCCTGCCACTCGGTGATGTCGGCTTCGACATTCTTGATATCGATCTTGGAGTCATCGAAGAGACCTCTATCGTGGTAGGCGAGGAGGAATTGCGTGACTTGAGCGATCCACAAGCGTGGAAGTTGTTCGCCGAGATGATCTTTTCCAAAAGACATGATTGATCGCGTCTTCAAGTCGAAGATGCTGCTTTGAGGGACGGTTTCGCCTCCATCTGACACTTTGAGTTTGCCAGGACCGTTTGACAGCGATTCAGTGATGCCGAGACTTTCAAAATCGTCAAAGGCGTAACCCTTCACAGTCTTGGCGACAGGACTGGACGAAATGTACCCATCGCCTTCGAAGCGGACCATGAGATCAAGACCGCCGAATTGATACGAAAGGATTCGCTGATGGGAGGTTGAGCGCTTAACTGAAGAGTCCCATGTGGTGTACGCCTCTGGGAACGTATGCCCGAATCCTCGTACACCTTCAATCTTCTCGTGAGGCGAATTCTCTCTGCGAATGAGATGGACAGTCTCGCCGACCTTCTCAACGAGAATGCGAAACGAGCGATCCAGATCAATGCCTCGAGCGAACCGCAAGAGGTTGCCGATCGTGCTGCCACATGCGACGATGTTGACGGGGATGGGGTGGGGATTCATCCTCATGACAGAGACAATTGCAGGTTCAAGAGGATGCTTGGGGTAAGCTGCTGCGTTGACATCGCGATAGTACTCGCCAGCGTCACCGGGCAGCTTGTTCGGGCCCTTGGGAGGTGTCCATCGTGGAGGTTGACCTGCACATGTTAGACATAGTAAGTTTTGGAGTAGCTCACGTACCTGGTATGATGATCCCGGGAGAAGATGAGATGATCCAGTTGTAGGATGCGACTACTTTGGCGCTCTCAATCCCCACGTGGCCGCCATCGCTTTTGAGGCTGTCTTGAGTGATGCGCTCAATTATATCTCCGAGTGGAGGTGCTGGCGATCGAGCCACAGTCGCGGGTGGTCGCAATTGACGACGTCTGTACATCATGAAGTGAGTTTTATGAATGAGATAGGGACGGTAATGATATGCTGTAATTGATAGCAAGGTCTGGTTGATTGAGAATGATGAGAATGAGCTAGATGGGAATAGATAACTCATTATATTCTTAGATGTCACCATTGACTTCCGCTGTGTAACACCAGGAGGCCTACCAGACAATCCATGGGAATATGCCACAGTGTTTGCCTAGATGCTGCATTAACTACACTTTGCCCATCCTTTGTTGGTTGCGACAATGTTGGCCCATTTACCGACCGCTGGGCTGTGAAGAACAGGCATTCTTCGTTCACATGTCTCCTCAACCAGGGTGCCTAGATCAAATTGCTACCCGGGAAAAATTGAATGAAGTTTGTTTAGTATCGTGAAGATGTATACATATTCTTCGTGTGTTAATTGAAGTCTTGTTGGACTGCACCGGAGTTAATTGCCAAGTCCACTCAGTTGATGATGTCCCCGCCGTGAGCTGTGGGAGGCCGACCAAAACAACTCAGAGCCTGATTGACAGCGAATTAAATGTCTTTTCCATTGTCGCATCACACGGGAGCCTTTGTCGGCCCCATGCATTCTGTTGGCCGTCGTGGCGATGCTGGTTGGGTGAGGCCAAGGCAGACACAGACAGCTTCATTCACAGTACAAATGGAAGCTGTAATCAAGCATTCATTCACTCAGTACCGACGTCTTCTTCCCTGATCAATTTTCTCATCCCTTCATTACCACCTTCATTGAGAATATCACCTTTCCGTCTCATTATTGTCCATTGCATCTCAATATCGTCGCTTAGGTATTGCTGCCATGGTTCTTGTGCAAGACTCATCTGGCTCTCGAGCCGCAAAGCTCATCAAGACATTCTGGGCTGTCATCAAGGGCGAACAACAAATCACAACTCCACACTCTGCAAAGCTGTTTCTAGAAGCTTGTAAGGTCTTCAGCGACAGAAACTCAGCCGTCAAATTTGTCGAGGTTTTGATCTCAAACTCTGCTGGTATCGCGGCATTGGAGAGAGCGGTCCGTGTTGATCTAGGCCCCGGCTTCATCAATGCCACTACCTTGCCGTTCCTCCTTACTCTATCGGACGACGGTGTCGCTGCTCTCAGTAATGGCGGGTTCCTTCGCCAACTATTGACTGCCGTTCTGGAACCGCCGACCTTTTGGACTGCTGCGCTGGACGCTTACAAGATCGAAGCACTTGGCGACGCTGGGCTTGAAGCATTTGCCTGGCTGTGTCTACAGGTTGTATCGGATCAAAAGAGCTTTGGCACACACAAGGAAGCAGTCAAAGAATTGATGGAAAGCAAGTCTCTTCTCCAATCGCATTCACCTGAAGTGAGGAAGACCGCATACCGCATCGACAAGATCATCAAGATCTTTGCCCAACCCCAAACTGCATCCAGCGGAGTAACTCCTGGCGGACGTCACGACAACGATCATGTCAACTTCCGGGACATCTCAATCTATCCGACCTCTGATGAGCTTCTCTCGTCCGATCTTCCATATCTCCAGCGACTGGGAGATGTCTTTGACACGCCCATTGAAACCCGAAGTCAGAATTACCGCGACTGGCTCTTTCGCCTTCTTCGAGAGGACATGCTCTTTGAGCTTCGTGAAGATCTACAAGTCGCCATGAGTCGAAAGAAGAGTAAGCGCCGTCCTGTGGCTCTGGGGGAATTGACACTGGTTGGGATCAATACCGACCATGACATGGACACCAAGCACATCCCACCATACACTCTTTACCTCGCATGCCAACAAGGCATACACTTCCCCCATAAACTCCCGAAAGGCGGCAAGAAGGCGTTCATAGCAGAGTCAAAGAACTTCATGAAGCATGACTCTTTTGGTGCGCTCTGCTGCAACGACACCATCATCGCGTTTGGGTCGCTTGTCAGAGACGTCGCGAACCTTCTCAAGACACCTCCCATTGTCGGCATCAAATTCAGCAATGACTCTGGGCTCAAGAAAGCGATAGAAGTCCTCCAAGGCCCGCTCAAGGACCAAGTCAAGTTCTTCATCGTCGACACTGCGACATTTGCCTACGAACCAATCCTCAAGCGATTGAAGACTATCGCCGAATTGCCTCTTGAGGCTCAATTGATCGACCCAGAGCAACCCTCTGGGGACGGACCAAGATCGACCAACTTGGACATCGTGCTTAGCAAGTTCAAGGCTGCTTTGGACTCAGATATGAAGATCAGGATGCCTCCAGCTTTGAAGCTGAAAAAGGACATTTACTTGCAAGGTGCTCAGCTGAAGTCGTTTATTCATGGCATCAGCAGCAACTTGGCTCTCATTCAAGGCCCGCCTGGTACAGGAAAGTCATTCTTGGGCGCGCTGATCCTTTTGACCATTCTGCGATTGACCAAATCGCGTATCCTTGTTCTGAGCTATACGAACCATGCACTCGACCAATTTCTGGAAGATCTGATGGACATCGGCATCAGCTCTGATCAAATGGTTCGTCTCGGTTCCAAATGTACTGAAGCCACCAAGCCTACCCTTCTGAGAGAATACGACGATCAAAAGAGGTATTGGCTGAAGATGGAGGAAAAGAACATTCTCAATACGCTTCGCGTCGAAGAAACGAGGCTTAGCATGGAGCTGCAAGAATGCAGCAAGAAGCTCGCCGCTCGTGAGGCTCACCCGTCCGATATCCTGGAACACCTTGAGCTTTCCGAAAATTTTAGCCTCGCCTGGGAAGCTTTCCAACTGCCTGAAGACGATGGCTTCCAGATGGTTGGGCCCGACGGTAAAGCGATTGAACCGGCAGGTGTGTACCAATATTGGCTTGACGGCGGTAATGTCCATGGCATGGGAAACCTAGCTAGATCACTCGATCGGAGATCTCTTGCCGTCTGGAATGCTCCGCCAGCGAACAGGAAGAAGATTCATGGCGAGTGGTCGCAAATGGTTCGTGAGGAACAAAGCGCACGCTTCGTCGACCTGAGCAAGCGTTTTAGTGATGTAAAGACTGAGGTCAAGAGCATCCTTGACGAGCGCGGACGACGAGTGCTCAAGGACAAACAGATAATCGCGTGTACGACTACTGCGGCAGCAATGTATCAATCCATCATTGAAACCGCCAATCCCGATGTCATTCTGGTTGAAGAAGCGGGAGAAATCCTCGAAGCACACATCATTACTGCTATGAGCGCATCAGTGAAGCAACTCATTCTCATCGGAGACCACAAGCAGCTCAGGCCAAAGGTCGGCAATTACTTACTGACCAAGGAGAAAGGCGAAGGCTATGACTTGAACGTGTCGCTCTTTGAGAGACTGGTTGTTCAGGGTCGCCAGTTCACAACCCTAGAAGAGCAGCATCGCAGTCATCCAGATATCTCACAGTACCCTCGTATGCTGGCCTACCCCGAGCTGAAGGACATGCCAACGACTTCAGAGCGGAAGATGATCCATGGACTGAAGAGTCGCGTCACATTTGTTCACCATGAACACCCGGAGGATACCATGGATGATGTCGCTGAGCGCCGCGACCCGTCGGCGAAAGCTAGCAAGAGGAACCTTCATGAGGCCATGATGGTTCTCAGAATGGTTCGCTACTTATCGCAGAATGGATACAAGACTGAGAACATGGTTGTTCTCACACCATATCTGGGACAGCTGTTTCTTTTGAAGGAGACTCTTCGGAAAGAGATGGATCCATGGCTGAATGATGTCGATAATCATGATTTGGTGCGCGCCGGTCTGATTACACAATCGGCAGCCAAAGTGAACAAGAAGCCCCTACGCCTCTCAACAATTGGTAAGCCAACCGATGCCCGGTGAGTTCAATGCTGACAACACAGATAACTACCAGGGAGAAGAATGCGATATTGTTATAGTCTCACTAACACGTAGCAACGCATCGGGAGACATCGGATTCCTGTACGCTCGCGAGCGACTCGTCGTCCTTCTGTCACGTGCGCGAAACGGCATGATTCTCTTTGGTAACATGGAGACATTCATGAAGAGCAAGAAAGGCGGTGAAATGTGGAAGGAGTATTTCGATGCGCTGAAGCAGAATGACTCTATTTTTGATGGAGTCCCTATCCACTGCGAGCGTCATCCCGAGACGTCCATGTTATTGAAGCTTCCGGAAGACTTTGATAAGAAGTGTCCTGACGGAGGATGCGCCGAGCCTTGGTAAGTTTGCACTCATGCGCTGAATCTGCGTTCCCTCCTGCTCTAGGCCATATACTATTGAGGACTCCAGGACACAGCTAACATCACCACTCTAGTAATGCACTTTTGGGCTGTGGCAAACACAAATGCCAGCGACGCTGCCATCGTGTTCAAGATCACTCCAAGGTCGAATGCTTTGCCAAAGTCGAGAGAGTCTGCGACAAGGGCCACAAGTCCAAAGTACCTTGCGGAGACAAGTCAAAGAGCTGCGCGACTTGCACGAAGGAGTATGAAGACAACCAGCGACGCATCAAACGCGACCTCGAACTTGAACGAAAGCGTCAAGAACTACAGGACAAGTATCGCCTGGAGCTACAAGAGATTGAGGATGAGATTGATCACCGCCGTCGAACTATGAAGTACGAGGCCGAGGAGAAGAAACAAGCAGACGAGCTCAAACAGAAGAAGGAAGAGCTTGATTCTCTTCGTCAAGCTGATAGCAACAAGCAGAAGATGAAGGCGGCCCAAAAGGATGTCCCGCCTCCTCAAACCCCAGATCCACTGTTTGATCCCATATCCAGTGCAGCCAACGAGTGGAAGAATATGAAAGAGGTTGAAGGTGCACGCAATGCGGCTCTGGACAAACTGATGGGAATGATCGGTCTGGAATCTGTCAAGGATCAAATACTCTCGATCAAGTCCACAGTCGATACCAGGATTCGTCAAGGGTTCTCTATTGGGGATGAAAGATGGAGCTGTTCACTACTTGGTAATCCAGGAACAGGTGAGTAGACTAATGACAACGACTCGCGAAGATTATGGCTTGACTAACCACTTTGCAGGCAAAACGACAGTGGCCAGAATCTATGCCGAATTCCTCATGACTGTTGGCGCAATTGCGGGAGACTACTTTGAAGAAGTCAGTGGTTCTAAACTTGCCAATATGGGTGTCACTGGCTGTGAAAAGCTTCTCGACAAGGTCACCGGACATGGTGGCGGCTGTGTCTTCATCGACGAGGCATACCAGTTGTCATCTGGTAATAGCCCTGGCGGAAAAGCAGTACTGGATTATCTTCTGACAGAGGTTGAGAACCTGAGAGGCAAGATTGTGTTCGTCTTGGCGGGCTACCGTAACGAGATGGAATCCTTCTTCTCCCACAATCCAGGCATTCCCAGTCGTTTCCCCATTGAAATGAAGTTTGAGGACTACACAGACGACGAACTTCTTCAGATCCTTCAGTTCCAGATACACCGCAAGTTCAAAGGTATGATGGCCGTCGAGCAAGGAGTCGATGGACTTTTTTGCCGCATCGCCTCTCGCCGAGTTGGCCATGGCCGTGGAAGGAATGGCTTTGGAAACGCACGTGCAGTGGAAAACTATCTTCAAAGGATAAGCCAACGACAGGCCACGCGTCTTCGAAGACAACGAAGGGCAGGTAAAAAGCCGAATGATTTGCTCCTCACACAAGAAGACATCATTGGACCAGAGCCTTCCAAGGCTTTGCTGAATAGCAAGGCTTATCGAGAGCTCAAGTCTTTGATTGGACTGCAGGAGGTCAAGGATGCGCTTGGCGTTCTCATGGATACCCTGAAGACAAACTATGAGCGAGAGCTTGCGGAGCAGCCTCTAGTTGAATTTTCGCTGAACAAGGTCTTCTTGGGGTCACCCGGAACTGGAAAGACAACTGTCGCAAAGCTCTACGGGGAGATTCTCAAAGATCTGGGCTTGCTATCGAATGGGGAGCTTGTCGTGAAGAACCCAGCCGATTTTGTTGGGGCTGTTATTGGTGGTTCAGAGGCTCAGACCAAGGGAATCCTTGCTTCCACCGTTGGAAAGGTTCTTTTGATCGACGAAGCGTACGGACTCTATGCAGGAGGCCCAGGCTCTTCTAATATGAATCAGTTCAAAACCGCTGTCATTGACACCATCGTTGCAGAGGTGCAAAGTGTGCCGGGCGAGGATCGATGCGTGCTGCTGCTCGGCTACAGGGACAAGATGGAGGAGATGTTTCAAAACGTCAATCCTGGTCTTAGTCGACGGTTTCCGTTGTCTTCTGCCTTTGTCTTTGAAGACTTTGGTGATGTTGCTTTGGCAAAAATTCTCGATCTCAAGCTGGGCAAGCTGGGCTTCAAAGCAACTACCAAGGCCAAGTGTGTCGCACTGGATGTCCTGCGACGAGCGAGAAATAGCCCAAATTTCGGCAATGCCGGTGAAATTGACAATCTCCTCGGAAGAGCCATGACCAGCCACCAGAAGCGCCTATCATCTGGGCTTATCAAAAAGCACGGAACTTTGGAGCCGATTGACTTTGACGAGGAGTTTGATCGAGGTGAAAAGGGAGGTACCGATGTTAAGAAACTCTTCGAGGGTGACATTGGGCGCGATAATCTGATAGCGATCCTTCAAGGGTATCAGAATCGTGTTCGTCAGGCTAAGCTATTAGAGATCGACCCTGAAATCCCATTCAACTTTATGTTCCGCGGCCCCCCTGGAACAGGAAAGACTACAGCTGCGCGGAAGATGGGCCAGGTATACTATGACCTGGGCTTCTTGGCTAGCACTGAAGTCATTGAGGCTTCTACGACTGATATGATCGCCCAGTATGTTGGACAAACAGGACCAAAGGTACAGTCGCTTTTGGACAGAGCATTGGGCAAAATCCTTTTCATCGATGAAGCTTATCGACTGTCTTCCGAAACTGGGTTTGCTAAAGAAGCAGTTGATGAGCTTGTGGATTGCGTCACGAAGCCAAGGTATCAGGACAAATTAATCATTATTCTCGCTGGCTATGTCGAAGACATCAACACCTTGCTGGGCATCAATCCTGGAATGTCCAGCCGTTTCCCAGAAAGCATCGACTTTGACCCCCTCACTCCTGCTAGCTGTATCCAGTTGATGACTATTCAATTGCAGGCTAGCAAATCCAAGCTCAATGGAAAGATAGCAGTGGACCTCTCATGCTTGGAGCAGCCCGATAATGCATTTTTGGATGAGTTGACCAGCAAGTTCAACACACTGTCTCAGCAGGACAGTTGGGCAAATGCAAGAGATGTCAAGGAAATAGCCAAGAAGATCTTTTACAAGTTCGATCTATCTTCTGAAAGTTTGACCCTTACCGAAGAAAACATTCGCAGCACCATGGATGAGATGATGAAGGAGCGCCGCGGAAGAATGACGGACAAGAAGCCAACGGTTGTGAAGAAGGCTGCCCAGGCATTCACAAAAGCACCAGTGTTCACACCGCCTCCCGCGACAACTGACACCACTACGACCACTAAAGAGAAAAATGACGATGAGGAAGACGAGGAACGCCCAAATGACAACAGTGATGACGGAGTACGAGACTCAGGAGTAAGCGATGAAGTCTGGGAGCAGCTGCGAAAAGACAAAGAGAAGGAGGCGCAAGAGAAAGAAGGACTACGCCGTCTCAAAAAGGCCCAGCAGGATGCGAATGACGCCGAGAGGGAGAAACTTGTTCGTCAGATTTTGGCTGAGGAGGAGAAACGGAAGAAGATCGAGGCTAAGAAGGATAAGTTGATGAAGATGGGAGTTTGTCCGGTTGGATATCAGTGGATCAAGCAGAATGGTGGGTTTAGATGTGCTGGGGGGTCGCATTGGATGTCTGATGAGGCTATTGATAAGATGTAAGGATGTTACCGATCATATTGCTCAACATGTTCTGGGCTCAGACTACCCAACATCTGATAGAAGAAACCACAATCAGCTTAGAATTCAGAAGTATAACCGTGTTCACTATCTGCGTTACCGACTAGTAACTACAGTCTCCGCCATCCCTGCTCCATGAAGATTCGTCGGTGCCTGCCATCACGACAGCACCACTGTGCCTATTCACTAAATAATTCTGTTGCGGAAATCCTGGAAATAATCATCGCCGCGATTTGTTCTATGTTGCAGAGCAGCTGTATGGCAGGCGAGTATAGTATTGGTCTGAGTGGCAGCCAAAGCGTTGAGCATAAAGTTCTTCTTGTCCGCTTCCCTCGCGTTCCAAGTCAAAGTCAGGTCAAAGCGGGCATAGACGCGATAGTTATCCCCGTTCTCCTTCTTCAAGAGATAGTCAGAGAAGTAGGCGCGGGAGATTCCCTGACCATCTCCCAGCTCAGTCCTCATACTAACCAGTCCGTCCGGACAATCTTTGTATAGAGCTTTCTCTCTATCACTTGTCGGGGTTTTCCCCATCAGAACGCTCGGAGGGTCCAGGATGGCTGTTATCTTCAGATCGTCTGAGTGCGCGTATTCATACGTGTCACCGAACCAGCCCTTGGTGAGGCCAGAGTCAACTCCCCAGCAGGTGTTCCAGTTTGATGCTCCAGCGCCACTGGCGAAGTCTGTGACCTCTCCCGCGGCGTCTACCAGCTGGTATGCAGGGGTCGATGCTTTGTTGACTAAGTTACCGGTCTTGGCAACACCATCAACAACAAGCTGTCGGGTGATGAATTGAAGCCAGTAGAAGTCGTTGTACTTTGGATCGTCGTGGACGACTAGGGCGAAGCCGCCAAAGTTGTTGGTGGCCGTCGTGATCTTGCTTGCCAAGACGGCAGTACTAGTTCCATCAATGCCAGTCAGTCGAGCATTGATTGCATTTTCTGCTGGAAGTGGATTTGAGACATTCTGAGCGACAAGTTCTGCGAGCTTGGTTCCGTAAAGATCTGTCTGATCAAGACCTGTGTGCCGGGCCATGACTATTTCTTGATTGTACCTATGTAGAGGTAATTGGGATGGCAAGTGGATGTGCTGAAGGTGCGCAATTGTAGATTGACTGCTTTGGTTTGGACAAAGAAGAATGAAGTCTCAGGAGCTAAGTCTCTATTTAACCTTCCTTGAATGACAACTGAAGGCATGTGATGACATGCAGTCACATTTCTTCAGCTATGCAGCTTCACCGCCACCATTCGATAGCTGCCAGAGCTGAAAGCTGAGTGACCAATAATCAACGTCCAAAGATGTTAAAATGCCACTCTGGGGCTTACTTCAGCGGGGAACGCGTATCACGAGAGCCCTCTGATCTCTCAAATTATCGAAGCCAGGTCACATTCGTAATAATATTTACATAAGCGGTGTTCCAAATATGATCGATAACATTGAGATATCGTTTGACTCTTCCAAGTTTGCTTGAGTTGTAGGAAACTCTGTGCGTGATTTCTTCCATTACAGCGAGCAGAGTAAGCGGTATCATGAGAATGTTGAGAGAGTCAGTCCAGCTGATGCATTTGATATAGATGGTTAAGTAAAGGGCCGACACAGTGTTCCAACCATGCCAGAAGAGGAATCTTCTTTTACAGTGGTTGTGCTAATATCACCATGCTCTACGGAGTTCTATTACTCGGACTGAAGCGGAATCATCTGGACCATTTGCCAGAATGTGTGTGTTAAGCAGCTCAAGCCAAGGTCCATGTGAGTATTGTGCGAGTATTCTGATTGAATTACATGTGAAACCTAACTGAATTGCTACAAAACCTTGAAACTTGATGTTGGCAGCTCATTTCTACTGAGCAGCCAAGGTTGTACTTTCAGGTGAGGAGTTATTAATGATGGTGTCGATGATCTCAGGATGAAAAGTGTACCGAACCTCCCCATCCTGCCCGGGCAATGGTGCAATCTTGCGGCTGATTCCGAGCTTCATCGTATAATCTCGATCCAACTCTCTAGGGTCAATGATCTTGCCGTCAATCTGTAGTAATGAATCCAGTCAGTCACATCCTTCATCTCAACAACAATCATTGCTGTTACTCACAGTTTGAACACGCCACTTCAACTTGTCGATGAGAAATTGCTCAACATGCTCTGGGCTCAGACTACCCAACTGCCGAATTTTGACATAGTCTAGTAGCAGCGACGTCATGGGAGTCGTGCTAGTAACAAGCTGAACCTGACGCTCCTGGTCTGCGCAGTTCACGCAAACCTCAGTGCTTGACGTGAAAATATGCGATACTCCGACAAAGCCTGGGAGGGAAGACCATTCCATGCCAGAATGGCCGTCAACGTCACCGATGATGTAGAAAATGGTGTAAGATCCATTCAAAGCCATCCTGGACAATCATTAGTTAAGGTATCTCGACATTCAAGAACTTGTTTGGGCTTACCTCTCGACAACGACATCGATATACCACTCTTGGGAGAACTTGGACATTGGGGCTGATGCTGCCAGGACCTTTTGCCCCGCCCTTGACTGGATTGGCGGCGGGATCAGAGGCGTGAACAGATCATCAGGAGGCAAGCCAAGGAAGACTTGGGCTTTGGAGACGTCTAAAGGCATCATGTCCTCCGGGGGCACCCCAATCTCTTCATTAGCAAGGAGTCTTCGGCTCCAGCCATATTTCCGCGTGAACTCGTTGCGAACTTGATCACCCTTTTTTCCACCGGCAGTTTCAGCATAGTTGTATCCGAGTGTATCGGTATGCTCGGCTGAATCAGAAGTCCAATACCTGTCTTCTTTGGCTGGCTTGATAGGCCATTTGCGGAATGGGTGAAGGCTTGCGCCGCCCAAGGCTTGGTGTTCCGCACCTGGCAACTCATTGAACCAATGCTTGTCGTCATCGTCACTATTGGCAGCCTGCCAGATAGCGAATATTCTATCAATTTGACTGTGATTTTGTATCAGGAACCAAAGTTGCTGGCTTTATTGCGGACGGTCTGACTTACCAATGATGGATCCAGAAGATCGGATCAAATCCCGCCACAGGAACGCTGCTCATGTGTCCAACTCTGACACGCTCCCCCTCGTTTCCTGCAAACCCACCTATGTAGCCGTGATAGTCATTATGAAACCCCTCGATCGATCCGGTGGTATTTGCCAGGGCTTTCACGGCATCAACGTCAGGATCCATGATGGCGTCAGTCGAAAATGCTTTGAAGTTACTGTAGACCTTATCCTCGATCATGGCAAGACAGGCACGCGTCTGATCTTCTCGAACTTCATTCAGCCTTGTGTTAAGTAAGCTGGTATTATGCGGTTCGGAGCCTCCGTGACGACATGTTCGCTTTTTGGCATCGGGTAACTTCTCGTGCTGTTGTGGCGTAGACATGTAAGCAATTCATCCTTCTCACGATCGTAGTAGACTTACATCGAGCTTAGAATATCTCCAATCAATTCTGTTCGAGCCGCTCTCGTCAAATTCGAATTGGAAAAACGGGTTGGGCATCTCAATGAGCTTGTTGTCGGGGAGACGTTTGACCATAACCCTCTTCTTCGTAAAGATTCTCGGGGCATGGAAATCATACGGAGATGTCGTTGTGGTGCCATCAACTACTCCTGAGAAGGTGACCGGCCCCCCTCTGGGACGATGATAATCCCAGTAAGGAAGTCGAAACTTCTTGGCAGCGGCCTTGTATTTCTGCTTATCTTCATCAGACACTTCAGAAGACTCAGAAAATCGGTTGGCGATGTTATCGACTTGACGGAAGATAGTTTGCTATAAACGGAGTGATCAGCAGGATATTGCGTGGTGAGTAGATTTTCTCACCTCTAGCATGGCAAGGTAAGGTCGATGCCAGAGCGCAAAGGTTGGGGTGGAATGGGCGCAGTAGCCATCGCCATCTCTCTTGATATCCCGGTTTGTCTTTCCACGGTCCTTTTCCCCAGCCCAATCTTCAGCTGGCAACCCATGTATACCTATTCTTAATTAGCAGTCATTTGAGCAAGTGGACTAAGGGCAAACTTACCTGCAATCTGATACCAAGACATGATATCATCCGAGTTGAAGGAATATCCAGGGTCAGGTGTCCATGTTATCTCCTTGTTCTTCTCCTTCATGTCCTGAAGCTCCATCAAGGCGATGAGAAACAAATTGAAGGTGTCCGGCTGCGTCATCAACATGACGTCGATGTCGAGGCGCTCTCCTACACCTGCAACCTCACGGAGGCCGATCACAGCTCCCTCTTTATGGGCATTGTTGATATTGTCCATGACTTCGAAAGTTGATTTGTTCAAAGATAAGTGTTTCTGGTGGTTTTGGGGCTCTTAATGTCCTGTATGCTGCAATAGAAACCAACAAACTGAGGACGAGATTGCGCTTATATATTTCGTGCCTCCCCTCCCTCCGGGCAAGACGAGTCTCAATCCATCAGCTTTTGCAGTGACAAGATAAGCATATCAGCCAAAGATGTGGTAAGACGAGTCCTCCTATCCCTATCCAATCGCCGTTTCCTATCAAGGGCGGCCGCGGTAGAGATATCACATGCATTGAACTATTTCATGCAAACTAATGTCAATATATCGATCTGAGGTATGCGGAGAGTACCCGGTAGAGCCTAGGCGAATGCCGCTAGGGGTGATGGAAGCGCGGGTGGCGTTTCTAGCACCAGTAAAAAGCCCGGAGCTGGTGAATGGCGTTTCTCGTTACAGCTGAAGATAAACCCTGGAACCACGCATACACCTGTTAGGCTTCATACTACCATATGAATTCACAGTGGCTTTTTCTTATCAGGCTTTGAGTTGACTGTCACAGTGCACCGCAGCACTCTTTTGGTCTTGGCCAAGCCTTCAATTTTCAGCTCTGCATACAGGACAGGTCTTAACCCCTCACTTAAACTTCATTGAGAGCAGTCTCAGCCAGCCTTTTTAAACATTGTCTCGCCGGCATGAGCTCTCGCTTATTGAAGGAGCCCATGGCCTATAGATCGCGGTGCTGCATAAATATGCCATGATCGCATATCAGAACCATTTAATCTGGACCGGTCTATGCAAGAGCGCTCATGCCGGTGACTGCGAGATATCACATACCAAAAAGCACGAGATAGCACGGTCACATAGAAGTCGATGGATATTCCAGGCTAAATTGAAGCCGCAGGAGAACCGTGTCTCATGATGGACTATAGTCTTAAACAATCTGTTATGACAAGACTTACTGAAAGCCTGAAAGGATACCCTAATGTACGGGTTGGGAATGCCTCCGAGTCTCAATCTCGAATAGTTACGGGACTCGATATTGACTTGCTGTTGCAATTATAACCCTCTACGGCTAAGTAATGATTGTAATACAGGAATGATTGTTGATGAGACGTCTTGTACTGAAGCTAGAGAACCAAGGCTTGAACTAGACGAAAACGATGCCTG
The DNA here is from genome assembly GCA_013395995.1 of Fusarium pseudoanthophilum. Classification (NCBI taxonomy): domain Eukaryota; kingdom Fungi; phylum Ascomycota; class Sordariomycetes; order Hypocreales; family Nectriaceae; genus Fusarium; species Fusarium pseudoanthophilum. Next base: position 21,242 of record JAAOAR010000814.1, on the reverse strand, counting down.
CATTGCTTGTTTGCGACCACGTTGACCATATAATCTACAAAGCGACAGTGATTTTGAACAGATTGAAGGCTGAGAATCCCCGACTCATTGACCGTATCTTGGCTTAAAGGGCTAGTCATATAGTCCCGAAATTACTAGCAAGACCCAATTGTAGTAAATGCTACAAGAGACTCAAATAGCGGAAACCGATATAAGAGCTAAATTTAGCAAGTGCTGGATTATACTCAAGTATAAAGATACTCTTGGGCCATGAAAGCAAAGAAGACGAAGATTGAAAGAAGATACAGTGATTCTTGCACTATTCGAATACAGTCGTCATGGAGAGCATTTGCTTCTCAGTGGATCTTTTTGACGTAGTCTAGCTGATTCTCTTCTATTTGGAATGAAATGCATTCGCTACATGATCGATAAATGAATCTGAATAAGGCTTTATTCAGTCGAGCTCGGTATTGTGACTGACGTGGACTCTGCTTGTCATAGATGCTCTTTAGCCTACTGACAGAAGATTGAGTAAGATGATATACAATGACCTCTTGATTCATTTGATTCTGGTCTATTTCTGAAAGAATCCCAAGGTTGGTTATGCTGCTAATCGTTTGAGCTTCGTTGCTTTATCCCAAATAATTTGGTTCTCCAACACAGCTCATAGATCTGCTACCATGAATTTGATCTTGGTGAACCCTCTAGAGTAGCCGAGACTCTGAGATACACTATTTCTGGGCACCAGCGATTTCGTAGACGACTGAGCAGATCAAAATATGGTGATTCGTGGTCCATTCGTCATCAGGAGACCGCTTATCTCAACAATAGACCCCTGCGGTCCATTTCAAGCTGGGCTGTGCATGAATTGTGATTTCAATCCACGCAACGTATGTTAGTTTCAGATAAATACTGGCGGTAAGCCCGAAATGCATTGCGCTTGTAGTGAATCAGCAAGTCGGCAGTTGTACACCACCAACCACGCAATTCAACGTCAGACAAGCTCTCCACAATCGTGGCAACTTCAGATTGGAGCTTTGTCGTGTACCGCTGCGGGTATTTCGCCGCAGGCATTCTATCTGGGACAGGCATCTTCTCTGCTGACTCTGCAATAGTCTAGTCGTTTCTGCACCAATGTAAAGTGAAGGGAGAACCTGTTTGGCTTAGGGCTGAAAAGTCATTCCACGATTGTGCAGACTCCAAGATAGACTGTCTTTTAATTGGCACAAGCGTTACACCATCTCCAGAAGCGAGAGTGACAATTTAGCGTGACATACCTTCGGCTGCAAGCTCATTGGCTACCAGCGAACAAAACTCGAGTTTTTTGAAATTTACATCAGGCTACAGGACAGCGAGTACATTAAATACGATCTTCCTAAAGATTATCGTTGCATCCAGCCACAGAGCCTAAATCCTGTGAATTTTTATACCTCCTGCCTCCTCACGAACTTGGCAGCAAAGAACTCTGCTCTCTCTCGATTCCGTTGTATCTCTTGTCGAACTGTTCCAAGATTTCATTATGACACCGCAAAGGTCACGAAAGCTGCCAGTGAGGCAATTTACAAGACAATCAATCCAACAGCCTGCCCAGACTGGTTTGAAGAGAACAAGATCAGGCCGGTCGCTGTCTCCTCCCGACAGTGAATGCCAAAAGCCTGAACTCTACGAGGCTACAACCCCGTCAAGAAACGAGGTTCCTCCAAGCAATGATGACGATGAAGTCACCGGCACCAACGAACAGCCAGAATCTCAAGAGAATAACATTTCGTACTGCCAATTATCTCTTGAGCAAAAGATCCATATACAGCAACTTTTGAGAGAGAGATTCAGTCGTTGGGCTGATGGGGTAGAATACACTGCGCCACCAAAGGACAGATTGCCGCCGCGAAAGCGTTTCAGAACATCACAATGGCGGTCGGGTCTTGCAAGAGCCGATGAAGATAATGACAGCGAGGAGGAATTCGTTGTAATTTCTCACCCAACACGCAGACAAGGCTTCTTTCATCTTGCTTGTCCATTTTACATTCATGCACCCGACAAGCATCAGAAATGTCTTGTCGAGCACGATGTATCCTCCATTGAAGCATTGATCAAGCATCTTTTACGGCAACACGATAAGCCTCTGTATTGTCGTACATGCTGGAAGACTTTTGAAACGTTGATTGGCCGAGACAACCACGTCTTGGAGAACGCATGCAAGAGAATCGATCAAGAGGCATCTATGGGGCTGACTGAAAGCCAGAAAGTAAGATTGATCAAGAGGGATCGGTATGACTTGGGAGAAGCACGCCGTTGGCGTCGTCTTTGGTCTACGGTCTTCCCAGGTAGAGAGCAGCCTCGATCTCCATATCTTGATCGGAATGAGGGGCTGAGAGTCTCCATGGTGAGGGATTTCTGGACTGTCGAAGGTCAGGAAGTCGTCTCGGGCTTCCTCGGGGGACTGGGAAGTCATGTTAATGGGAACAGCGTAAGAAATGAGACGATCTGCCAAGAGGCGCTGTGTGGTCTGGTAGACTGGGCAATGACAGATGATAGCGATTTTACGATTCTGTGTTCGGACGGGTGATCTAGTAAACTCAGGTAGGGGAAAGCCATGGAGGCTTGGATGATAGTCATTAAACCCGGTATTCTTAATGGGCGTTACATAGTTATTAAAGTCCTTTTTAGGTTCGGTTCTCCTGTTCAGATATAGGTCTCAGCAGGCCCTGGATGAAGATCCATTTTGCCTTTTAACATCTCCATCTATCCGTGTATTGAATTGAAAAGAGATTCCAACCTGTTTATAGCGCATCTCGAATGCTTAGGTAGGATTTTACTTGAAATTTGCGGCCTTTCTAAGGTCTTCCATTGTACCGATAGCTCGCTGTGAGATACCTCACAGCTATCCTGAATCAGCATGAAAAGCACGTTGCGTTAGAATTAATCTTTTGATCTAGAAATACTGTTAATACGCTCTTGAGTAGTAGATATTAAAGCTCTCGAGCGTCGGGTCACATCAAGGGCACGGCACCGGAAGTAAACTGAAAGGCAAGGATGTACCTTCGGAGTTGATTGATATTGAAACACAATTATATTTCAGACATCAAGTTAATACATTAACGAACCCAACCTTCTTCAAGGTTTCAAGACGTAGAATATTGACAACCAGCAACCAAGTGATCATGATAAAGTAGTGGATTTAAACATATGAGATGAGATTGATGGCACAAGATGAAGAACTACCTTGCTCGAGAGGTTGGACTTCTATGTTCATCAGAAGGATTCCTTTAAAAAGGCGTACCTTCCAACCTAGCATGGAGCCTGCTTATCTTCACAGAAGAGCAGCAGTCACTTGTTTATACACCTTTAGAGTCAGTCTTTAGGTTATCAGGCTTTTCAGCTAAAAGTAATATATTAGGCAATTGGGAGGGTAATGAGTATTTCCTGCATGTATTTATTGGTGCTCTTTACCTTTAAGCCCGGGGCTGAAGCCTCTCTTAACCTTGGCCCTACTGGCATGATGCATGGCTGGCCTCGGGTAGAAATGAGGCCAACCTGAACGTTGTTTCATGTCTAAATCGTGAGCTACATGTGTCATTTTCAGTTGGGATTGTTTGCTGAGAGTTTAAATCAACACAGAGAACTGAGAAATCAGGCCAACTACATTCGGCACCGCAGCACTGATTTCTAGACATTTAGGCCTTGGTCTAGATCGTGAATATGCTCAAAACTTGAGCGTGGCGTGTTCCAATATCCTTTTTGTTCTTTGCATTTGCAGGTGGATGCATGGACGCTGCACGGTTAGGCACATATAATTATTAGGCTGTGGATGGAATGCGCCGAAAAGGCCTCAATTCGTGCCGTGTCCAATTGTCAATGCTCAAGTCCGTGGATGGCATCCTCTGATATACGGTAACCCTCGAGAGATGCAGAAAGACCGAAAGACACCGTTTCAACCTGACACCCTGCGTAGCCTGGCACACCTTAAACGCCAACTCTTGCGCCTCTACAAGAGAAGTAAAAGTGGCCTTCGTGGATCGGCTGTGAGTTATGACACAAGATTCACAATTGCGATGCGTATTGTGGTCATGGTATTGCATCAGGCTGTTGCCCCCCGAATGAAAAGGTATTTGTGTCACACAGACCTCGAGAAGCTGAGTCTGATTTCTTGGCGAACCATTTTATTTTCAACCTGCATCGGACATGTGATTGAGTATCGGAAGTTTCTGTATTACCTCTTCCGCCGTTGCGTACACAGGCTTTGCGATGACCCAGGTTGCCAATCCTCATTCGCTTGTCACGCTAGGCTCCATTTCTCACCGCCTGAGCTTCAATTTCATTGGTGAATCGCAAATACACATAAGTGTTGCGGATTATCTGCCTCACGAGAGATTGGGCTGACCAGATGTATATAAGAATCACTGAATATCCGAAGAAAGAAATGAGCAAGTTTATTGCCTGAGCTGTGTTTAATCATCAATATCACTATGTTCTCCTGCAGTCTTGGCCTCTTGTACATCATCCTTCAGTACCTTGAGTCTCCCTTTCGTCGAAAAAAGGCAGAAGCAATGACTGAACCTGAAAGCTGCCAGCATGACCGCAAGCAACCAATCCGACCAAGAAACGACATAAAGGAGGGCAAGCGTACTACCCAATGGGATCCCTGCGCTCACCACCAACCCTATGCACCATTACCCAAGCATGCTGCACCCTTACCTCCCAAGGATGACATGGAGCCTCATTACTGGTCTACCAATTACACAGAAGACGAGGATGACATTGGAAACCTCTCATCATCGGAACTGAAGCTGATTCAGAACGATGAGAAGAAGGAGTCCATCGCAGCACCAGAGAATGGTCTGCCCCCTCAAAAAGGCTTCAGGCCGTCCCATGGGCGGCAGATGACCCATGGGCAAGCATTTGATGAATGCAACATCAGTGACGATGATCTCGTCGTTATATCGCGTCCTACGCACCGGCCCAGGGAAAATCTTCATCTTGCCTGCCCTTTCTATGTTTATGATCCTGAGAAGTGCCGCCAATGTCGGCTCGCGAGCAACCTACAAAACATTTCGGATGTGATTGAGCATTTATTCCAGTCTCATTCTCGGCCATGCTACTGTATAAACTGTTACGAAGCATTCGACACGCAGATCTGTCGCGACGATCATGTTTTGAGTGGAAAATGCCAACGGCGTACTCCGGGTCCATTGTTTGGATTAAGTGAAAGCCAGAAATCGATGCTGCTCGAGAGAGACTGGCATTGCACTGGTGAAGAGGCCCAGTGGCTTTTCATTTGGTCCATCGTGTTTCCGGATTCTCAACAGCCGCGCTCCCCGTATCTGGGCCGGGGTACTGGATAAAGCATATTCCATGCGTCATGTCATCCGGCAGTTGCATGACAACAAATGCATTCCGGGCTATTTGAAGCATCAGAGAATATCATATTACGACCAACGATGCCTTGTGGGTAAATTAAGTGTTAGTCCCAGAGAACCTACTCAGAAGTGTTTTAGGAACACAATTATAGAAGGGTGTCATCTACAGGGCGGAAATTAATGCTTGGGTCCTGTATAGAAGCATACACATTCATTACATCAGCACAAACCCAAATATAATAATTGTAAGTTTCAATTGATACTAAAAGCGTATCAAGTTTCCAATGACGAATATCAAAACCGCACAATCAACTAAATGTTCAGAAAAAATAGTATTCTGCGGCTTTCCTTCTTGCGCTGACAGAAACGCTTGTGTATGCCTTCTGTGTATAACGACAAAGAAGGAAATGTCAGAGAAAGGAATTGAAGGGAAAAGTTAAAGAAAACAAATTGGAGGAACAAATTCAGGGCAGAAAGGCATAGAAGGCAACTAGTAGCCGTCACTGAAACCGCCAGTGTACCCTTCTGAGGGGGCATAGCCATCCACTTCCATATACTGCCTAGACGCAGAACCAGTCACCTGGGAAGGGATTTGAGTTTCCAGGAGACGGAAATATGAGGGTACGGTAGGTACTGTAGGATACAAGGGTTGCAACGGTTGTGGTTCTCTTGGGAGCAGGCTTGAGAGACTCATCGTCCCATTGTCTACTTGCTCCATTGTGTGTGGTTGTTCGTGGTGCACAGGATCGGTGGACGAAACACCTGGCGTAGTCACTTCTGAGGAACCAAGAGTTGATCGGCAAAACTCGTCAAATTCCGCTTCCTGGAGCGCTGAAGTTCGCTTTATCTGCTGATCATTGACAATCTTCTTGACTTCGGCGTCTGCTCCAAACTGAACAGGGTATAGTACGCTGACAATCTCATCGAAAGCAGACCTACGGTCGTCCATCGAAATAGGCAGTTTGCCCAGGACTTGGCGAATGTGTGTTTCGGCAGCCTCCCGCGCGGCGGTTATCTGGACGTATGGGGATGCTGGGACATTTCGAAATCTTGTCGTTGTCAGAGGTGGAAAGCACTCATTCCACATAGCGTACCATTTATCTTCAGGACTCGTCGTCACGCTGGAGCGTTCAGTAACGACTCTTTCGAGCTCTTTAGGTAGCAGCATGCCCGTCTCTTCGATAGTCTTTAGTTGGCAGATGCTTTCGGCCTGGTGGCGTTCGAGGTCAACCTCCGCGTCGCGGCCAAGGAACCTCAGACGACAAATCGTGCAGTAGACCTTGATGTGCTTGGGGTCTGTGCAAGGGCCTTTCTCCTTTCCATTCCTAAGGGCTGCCTCGGCCCCTTGAGCTGTGCAAAGCTTCTCCTCTTGTAGCGTATGACGCCGTTCGAGGTGCCAGGAGACATCGCTTGGTCGGCCAAGACGAATGTGGCTGCACTTATGGTATTCTACAGGGTCGGTGTTGTAGAATGGACATGCGAAGACGCCTGGGATATGGCTTTTGCTGTTTTGCTGGCTGAACATCTTGTGAGAGGGATATGCTCAGAGAAAGGACTAGGGCCGGGGAGAGTTATGCCGTGTGTGGAACTGAGGAAAAGAAGGAGTTGCCGTAGACTGAAAGAAGGCCAATGCTTACAACAACTGATTGAGGATTCAAATTCAAAGAGAAAGATATTGGGGAGCCCTTTAAATCAAGGCAGCATTCTGCCTTCCGCGATTGCGCAGGTCTTGGAGGCTCTGTTGTTGATAATCTACACTTACATGCAATCACACAGACCGACCTACACAGCCGCGGAAGAGAAACAGCCTCACTTACCGCAAGTGCTTTTCTATGTATAAGTCGACCAAATTCCGTGCAATTAGTTGCAGTCAAAGCCCCCAATTGAACTATAAGGATATCATCCTGATTTCGCGCAATTGTCCTCATGAATAAGCTTCTAATTAGGGTTCCGAGTAACAGGAGAAAAAGGGCCATTACTCGTACATTGGAGTATCACAATGGGTATTGTCCTTTGGCAGCCATGTCTCACGCAGATGCGTGACTGTACACATATGCGGAAGCATTACACCTGCGCGGAAAGTTGAGATCACCATGACTGTCTTTATGCCGGCCTATCAGAAGATCACTCCATTGGCGAACCGGTTCATACCAGAGGCCTCCTCTCCAGTTAGATATTTCTTTCTACGCAAAAGCGGAAGCTTGGGCGGTGGTATATCCCTGCCCGATGATCCTATTCGATACTACATTGCACTATTGCTGTTGTACGACACACCCACAGCTCTCATTGGCCGCCACTTATTGTGTCTTTCCCAGCTACCAAGCTCTACATGCCCACAATCGCGGCTCGTCATAGCCAGGAGTCCTCAAAATCTGCTAGCTATACTATTCGTCGGCATGATGAATTGTTCCACAATCGTGAAATAGGGCCCGGGCTTAGCCTCCGCCGTTGCGGACGACGACGGTCTGGTGAAGAAACAATATTTATATGATGAATATGATTCATTCGTCGACCTACAACATGCTTTTTGGTTAACAGTCTGTCACAAACTCAATTACTGGATCAACCATGTCGTCTTCAATGACAACGTCAATCAGGTTTGTTTGAAATACCCATTACACCAGTCCTGTTCTCTAACCCGCGCTCGAAGTGAACCGAACCAATTAAGTCGAAGAGCAGAATCTGATGGCAGAATTCAAAGTTGGCTGTCGGATCCAGGGCTTGACCTCCAGGGAAGGCTGCTGACAGGAGCGTCACCATGGCACAGCCTCAGAGCTCAACACGAAACTGAGAAGAATAATTTAATTCAATGCCTGACAAGGCTCTCTTACGGAGGCATATTTGATGGCAGTTAAAAGTGCAATATTGTTTTGTAATTTCAAGGCATTTCATCATAAGCGATTAGAAAATCCTGATAATCTCAAAGATACGTCAATGATTCCATAGACTGCCTGGTAACAATGCAATCATCTTGAAAATGACAAAGTCTGTAGAATTCAGAGTGGTATCATTCATCTTTATCGGCATCTGCTATTCTACACCCCCTCCCCCCGTATTCGTAGTGGCTCCCATGTTTGGGGGACGAGCTTCAGTTGCCTTGTCGACTGTAATTCTTCATCCTCAACCCTACGCAAACTCTCTTAGCCACATGCCCCCTATATTTCTAGTACTGGATGCCTTCCCTATCTCCCAAGCTATGTATCACAACCTAACCTGAATAAGTCTTCGGCATTGTTCCCTATTGGACATAACGTTTTAACTACGTACAGCGTGAATACCTGACCGTGATAGTTTGCGCAACTAATCGGAATTCCAGAATGAAAATCGGTCCAAAGTCCTATATTTCCGAGCCGGAGAGAATCTCGGGATTTTCTAATGACTCTTCTGGCACTGGTCGTAATATTGCTTACACGGCGAAGGACAAGTACAGAGTTACAAAACCCTCAATTCTGGACGACCGGCATGCAGACCGGCAGTCCAAACTGCGGTAAAGTTCGGGTTTTAAAAGAGGCTTCAGCCCCCAGGCCACAAAGGTAAAGGACACCAATAAACACATACAGGCAACATACTCGTCACCTACACAATCGCTGGCAGTCCAAACAGCTCCATGGATTATCGAGTTCACCCGCTACGTCTCAAAATCAACACAAGCAAGTCAATCATGTCCAGAGCCAATATTCTTTGCTTTATCGTATGATTCATTTCCGTTATTCTCGAGGGTCTAGGAAGCTAACAGTTCATTGCATATCTCAATAACTCCTCAAGCCCAGATATAGCAAAACGGTGCGAGAGCCATCAGCCGGTCTCTGGGCCATCGCTACATACGGAATCACGGCAAAAGGCATCGGACGCTATATCACCACTAAAGACAGAAATCTTAGACAAAGCAAAGCTTTCGCCCTCAGGTGAAAACGAATTGGTGGTTCTAGGGGGCGCAACAACTAAACGACCTTTACTCCCAAAGAGTGCGTGCTGGGAACAATCTCCCCAGGCGCAACCACAGAGAGAGAAAACGAGTTCGGAAAGCAAATCATCGACAATTTCCTCCAAGAGGAGTGCTGCAGAAAACAAGGAACCGCAAAAGAAGAGTCGCATTACTAGAACAACAAATACAGATAAGAGAACCGAGGCCTTCGCTTGTCCTTACTACAGGAAATACCCCGAACGTTACTTTGATTGTATCAACCTTAGGCTAATTCGAATATCAGATTTTCAGCAACACTTGAAGAGGCGGCACACGTGGAATTATACCTGTTCCAGATGCTCTAGGGGGTTCTCCTTACAAAAGACATATGAGGAGCATGTCCTGCAGCAGGAATGTCCAATAAGGGACTGTACAAGCCACGGCAGCGTTTCTCCGCGTGCACAAGAAGTACTTAAGTATCGTGTTGATAGGCGCTCATCTCCTGAGATTCAATGGCATGAAATATGCAGGATCTTATTTGGAGAGCTCGGGGATACACTAAGCCCACAACATGACGGTATTTTCAAAGGGGTCGCGGGAATCATGCGCGGTATATGGAGAGAGGAAGAGCAGAATATTATCTCTAGTTTGAGGGGTACACCGAATGTCCCGTGTGCAGATGAGTTGCGCCCATTGCTGTCTGAGATTCTCGGCAGAATCGAGGGCTATTTTGAACGAAAGGAGCAGACACTGCCGGAAGAGAGTTTGGAAGAACCAGTCGCAAAGATTCAGGATACTGGGAAGACGAGTATACAAGGAGAAAGCTCTGGACATGCCTGCGAGTCTTTGAAGGTGGGCAGCAGTCAGATACTCAATCAGGGCTCGATCAAAGTCCCAGAGCCTGTCGGTCCACCAAAACAAGAATGGCAGTTTCCAAATGACATTGAAACTTCTAGCATGTCAAATTCCACCTTCACCTGTCTCACGCCTTCTCAGCATCAAAACCAGTTCGGGTACTAGTTTCCTGATCACCCAGCCGGTCCCGGGATGGATTGACATCTGGGGGACCCCAGCAGTGACATCTCGATGGAGGATTTCATGTCGTTTAATAGCTCCATGGAGGAATTTCTATCTTCAGAGGACTACCAATCTTCAGTACAAAATCTAAACAGCTTCTAATAAGAAGATCAAACCATTGCTCAAATAGCTTCGGTGAATCAACAGAATAGTGAGACTACATCAAACGGCGTAATTTGAAAAGGGGACAGACAAGTTAAATTCTCTAAGAGCCTTGGACTCCTAGAGGGAACACATACTTGAGAGTAGTCGTGTGTAGAGGACAAGAGAGCCGTCTTTTAACAATAGAATGAGACATGTTTGGTCTGAGCGAAGAGGAATACTCAACTCTCTACTCAAAGGGGATCGACAAGGGTGCATACAGGTTTTTGAGCCTTTGAGTCTGAAAGTTGTACTTATCTCTGGTCGAGATATATAATCAGTAGACCTTGTATTCGACGTGTAGCTGTAGCAAGACGAAACAACTCAGGAGGCGTTATAATCATAAAGCCTTCCGTTCTTGTATAATCATATATAGGACTGGGTCAACATAGAAGTCCAGGCAGCAGGAATAAGTCATTCTAGGTTCACCCAGTAGTTAAGACATGATTGACAATGATTGTATTATATCGTGCGCCCCCGACGCGATGGTATATCTGATCAACACATTCCCCAACCCAACTCGGGCTCAAACTCAGATCGAGATTAAAACAATACTCCTTTGCAAAGACAAGTCGAACAATTCCTCTTCATCAATAGAGAGATATGGCTCAATATGCTGTCCACCACAACCCTATCTCTTCCATCCGTTCCGAAGGCGTTATCTCGGCCTTGGGTTTTGTACTCCTTGTGCTCTGGAACATGGAGCTATTTTTTATCGAAGAATGTGTATACATGTGATATTCCCGGCTGGGAGCGTAGTAATATGTGTAGTAGTAAGCCGCTGCGTCGGTGTTAGTATTTCTATTGAAGTTGAAGTTGGGGTTGGAGACGTACCAGCTGTAGCGGCAATGGCGACGGTGGGGAACGCGCGAGCCGCTTGGGCTGTCAATTTGGGGGCAGCGGGCTGGCGGGGGAAGTCGAAGCGGGGAAGCGCTGAGCCAAATGAATTGGTCGTCATGATTAAAATAAATGCTCAATGGTAATTTGAGTATTAATTTGAGTGGTGTTTGATTGATGAGTAGTCAATTGGTGATGAACGTTATTTACAAGTTGCAGCTCAATTCCCTTTTATCCTCAATTAACCCGGCTGATCCCGATATTCTGGTCTTGTGCGCTGAGATCATGGACGTTCGCGAGAATAAACTCGAATGGTGCTGCTACGAAGCTATGGCCTGATTGTGAAAAGCTGCTGATTTCCATACGCTGGGCACGGGGAAACCCCAGAAGTTCAAATTCACATGATCCAAAAATCATCTCACATTCTGGCCCAGTGTCGTCATTCTGCCCTGAGCGAGCCCCTGGTTAGTGGCATGATGGTGGATTCACCATGTTCGGAATGCTCCTATGATCTGATTGGTGCGCAAGCTTGTTTGGCATTTGTTAGTAGAGCCTCACTTTGACTTTCACGTTTGGGACTCCTCTCGTTGATAATATCCGAATTGATCGTGTATTGAGGCATATTCTATGTGTCTCCTTCACCTTGGCGGTAGAAGATAGGTAACTCGCAAAACGATGCGAATAGCGCTCTCTAAAACTCATCATATGGAAGTCTAACTAACTGTCTTCTAATGTTTTGGGTGCCATCTAACGCAATGCAGCCGCAAGGTACCTTAACAATGCTGTTGTTAGAGCGAACCAATATTCATAACCTATCATCAATTTCCCATAACTCCTTTGACGCTTCCATTACCCATCATATCTCATTATTAAACCCTCCAGACCTCAATTATGTTCGCAACGCCGATGCCTTTCTTTTTTTGTACTTGTTCAAATGCCCCACTTCTCACACCTGATAAAAGCGCAGAAAACCGAGAAAAGACGAAAATATGTTCAAATGAAGAATAATACACGATGTCGTTAAAAAGATCAGCCGCAATTATTGAGGGTTGTCGAAATTGTTATGGTGTCGGTCGGGACAATCGTGAGCCATATGGCCGGCGTTGCCACAGACGCGACAGATGATGAAGTTGTTCCAGTTATTATTGGTAAACGACGGACTTTGTGTTGGCGGCATCCACTGCGTCAAGTCCGGCATTGGCCTGATCATCTGCGAATCAGGCAGTGCGGGGTTCGAGATGTGGCTTGTCGCGTGGCTCACATCCCCAAACTGATCCGTCGTACCCCAGGAGGCATTAAACATGTCAGAGAATGGATCATTGCTCAAATGATTCTGTGGGTTTTGCGGAAAATTCGCTCTTTGCTGACCGAAATCTTGTGGAGGCGGGTGGTAAGGCTCATTGACAGCTACGGGAAGCGGGTCATGTTGGATATCGTTGTGTGGCAGTGCATCCACAGTCAATGGAGCAACAGGTTCTGCCTCATTGTACGGGGATGGTGTCGGTATTCCTGGGTATAATGTTTGCCATATCTTGTCCCATTTATCGCTGCCAGACGCTGCAGTGACCTCTTTTTTGAGTTTTTCGAACTCTGCCAGTAGCAAAACGCCCGTATCTGCAATGCTTTTTGTCTCGCATCCTCTATCCGTGTGGCGTTCCCATCTGATATCAGCCCCACGGCCGTGGAACTCATCCCGGCATGTCGGACAGTAGTAAACGATCTTATCGGGGCTTGTCGTCTTTTCCGGGCGAGTGGGACTGTCATCCGTTGAAGGAGCGGTCTCCTGTACATCCATTCTCACTTCTTTCAATACGTGGCCTCTGCCGATGTGCTGAATGACATAGCTGATGGACGTTATGCGGAGGCCTTTGCATTTGCAGTACCGAGCTGGATGATGCTTGTGGAATGGGCATGCAAGGATTCTTTTGCGGTCGGGAGAACTTGTGGGTAGCGGATAACGTGGCCCATCGCGGCTGGAATCACCCTCATCGTCCTCATCGTTGTCACTATCTGTGCCGCTCGGTGACTCGTCGCCGCCGCCCTCGGCGCCATCGCCATTTGCGCCATTCTGGGCTTTGTCGGCGGGTTGTTTGTTTTCCTTGCGTGGCTTCTTGCTGTTGCTGCCAGACTTCCCAGGGCTCCCTGGTGGCCTTTTGTGACTAGAGGGGCCCCCAGCAGCAGCCCTGTAATGATCCCCCGTACAGAAGTCTAGCTTCTGAGGGGCAAGACCCAACGACGGGAACGGGCCGATGCGCGAGGCTGGGCGAAAATCCCCCAGATGGCCACTGTGCGTATGGAGAACTGATCATCTCTGTGTCAATCACTATTTCAACCCAGTTAAAGTTGTTTTTGGAAAGCTATTTACCATTTTGCTGACACTGCAGCCTCGCGCGAGCCAAGATGGCAGGTACAGGGTAGCCTGACTTGAAAAGTAGGCTCAGGGCTTTGTACGGCACTCGCTGGCCAATCGACTTGCGATCATCATTTGCATTGTTTGATGGCGTATCCCCTGCTTGCTTTGTTTTCGCAGCCACTTTGGCATCGAACCTGTCTCGTTTGCGTCTCCAGAAATGCGAGAGGCGTTTGGTGAAACGTTTGTGTAAGCCTGGGGCGGACGACTCGTCGCCCTCACTGTTGGACAGTCTCCAACGGTGTCGTACTGAAAGTTCCGCAAACATCGTGCCGCTACTAGTGAGGTCTTGGGTACTTCTGTAACAGGGCGCCAATGTCGTTCATCCCCTTTTAAACACTGTGAATCTGGAGAATGCAATTGAAGCTTATTGAATGTTTGAGATTAACAAAGGTTAATTGTGTTTCATTGTATGGGTTGGTGGTTGTATTATTAGTATGTATAACGTGGACTGTTTGCCTCATCCACAGTTGCGGAGGGCGTTTTTAATTCTATGAACATAGCCTTGACAGGCAGACAAGAGCAGAGCCGCATCACAATTGTGTACGTGGTGTACGAAAAACCACCAGCATCATTTACTCAGCTAAATCCTTAGATGAACATAGGCACCCCAACCTGTTTCATCGCACTGAATTGGGTTCCAGAAGGGTTTAAATTGAATAGCGACAACATGCGGTGAGCAATTGAGTTCGATAGATCGGGTGCCAAGTTACCAAGAATAGCGGTATGCCATAGCAGCCGGGCGGTTTGGTTCCACGATCGTGGAAGCTAGGGCGCCTAGCCTGAAGATTACAGGGATCGTTGTCATTTATTGTAGATCCCCTTCCACAGATGTGGAAGCCGTTGGCAGCGAATATTGCTTGAGAGGCCTCATGTGTCCACGGATGTGGACGTTGCGGGGGAATTTTGGCGCTTATGATGCAAGGTGATTCAACCCTCCACAATCGTGGAGGCTTATCACCCAGGGGATTGGAGACAGTGATTGGTCGTAGCTTTGAGGCGCATGCGTTAGACACCTTCTTGGTTCTGCATACTCGTGTCAACGCAGGTACACATTCGTCACGAGTTCAAAGACTCGAGCGTCGTAGTTTGTTAGCGTGGCATTCAAGCAATCGAGGGCTCACGATGGTGGACAGTTCACCTAGCCCGTCACCATTGTGAAGATGAAGAGCACATTCGTGGAAATAAAGCGTTAGCTATGCTATATAATTCGAGTTCGTGTTCTGGTAGTCGAAACTCGATCGGCGTCAAATAGACTACTTCATCATGCCAGCCTACACACAGTCCTCAACAAGGTGAACAAGTTTCCCGACCTGTTCCCAGAAAGCTGAGTAACTAATGTACATGCAGAGGATCGAGTCAATTAGGCTCTCACCAAGAATGTGAAGGCCGCATCCAAGATTGGTTGTCGGACTCGGGCCTTGACATTCAGCGACGGCTGCTTACAGGGGGCTGCAGCCAACGAGATCCACTATCGCCAGCACCTGGAAAAACTGACTTGGCCAAATCAGCAGACCTCAAAGCAAGATTGTGAGGCTTGACAAAGTGGGATGTCTTAAATAGTGCGGGTATCTGTGCATATGCACGACAGGATCGTAATACCACATAATTAGAGCGGAACTAGGTTAAATTGAAACATGCTGAATTTGAGCGCCATTTGTGCAATGTGTGTCTATTGTACCTCGATGTACTCCGTACTGGGCGCAGTGATTACAATGTGCCCTATCTGACGTATGCCTAAGCTGATGGTACCCCACTGTAGTTCAAAGGGTATAGTTGGCGCATCGCTCCCTGCTGCCCTGCGATGTTTTTCGTTTTTCTAGCAACCCATCTTCGTTGGGCAAGTTTTCACTCTTTTCTCCGTCTCCGTTTATCAAACCAATTTGGACTCAACCTGGGCTGTATTTCCCCAAAGCTTGTGACTACAAGAGACATATGGACTTATAGAATCTGCACAGAATTCGTCGATGAGCACTGTTCGATCTAGCTGGCCAAGGAGCAAAGTGAATATAAGACAAGGAATATGCTGGTTCGATACGATACCGATCGTCAAGAGTGTAGTGCCCATGACTCGCAAGGAAATAAACGCATCAATGTGGATGAGAGCATTATCTGTAACCAGGAGGGCGTAGATCTCGGGGAGGGTCTTTCAAAAGACACAGGGAAGAGCAGACCGATAAATGTAAGGCCTTCAAAGCGAAATGCTGGCAAGCAAGGCCATTCGATTCTTAGCATACGGCCACTCAAGCACCGACCGAACAATAATACGAGGCTAAGACCTCTGGCTCCATGTAAGTGAAACTCAAAAGTCGTAAGAGAATCACATAAAACTGATATTGACAAGGCAAAGTGAATCACACGGGTATCCCAAGTGAACCAGGAGACAATTACTTGAGCCTGGAAATCAACCGCACATGTTCTGGCCAGGAAAACTCTCGTCGAGCATCGTTGCCAGATAGCCTGTCCTTCTCAGCAAACATGGGCTATTCAACATCAACCATTTCATCAGAGCACAACAGAAACTCAAGCACTACTGCTGGGCTTCCAGCGAGTCCTCAACTGTACGCTGGGATGGATGGCTCAGTACAGGACATGAAGACAGAAGTGAAGCTCGAAGCCCCAGTCTCAGGGCCCCAAACAAATCAAGATACGATCAACTTGATGAAAAGACCAGCCGAAGGCAATAGTGCACCCCAGAAAAAAAGTCGAAAGACTAAAAGCCACAACGATGTTGAGGAGTCAGACCGCGATCGCGATTATTACTCTGGAAGCGGTGAGGCTGAGAAAAAGAAAGAAGAGACGTTCGCATGTCCGTTCTACAGAAAGGATCCAGTTCGCTTTCTTGAGTGCATAAATCTCAGAATGGTCACTATATCGATCGTTAAGCAACACCTCAAGAGACGGCATGCAGCAAACCTGTATTGCTCAGTCTGCAAACAGGGATTTCCCTCTTCAAAGCTGTATGATGATCATCTACAGAGAGGAAGCTGTTCACGCAGTGTAATAGATAGCTCTGATACAATACCCCCTCATATTTTGGAGGCTCTCAAGCTTCGTTCCGACCGGCGCATATCGTCAGAAGCTCAGTGGCTAGAGATCTATGTGCTTATTTTTGGGACATCGGATACTAAACCAAAGCCGTTCTTAGATGGCATTGCTAAAGAGATGACGGGAATAATTCGTGATATCTGGAGGCAAGACGGCAGCCAAATTGTGTCAAAGTCTGTCCAAGAGCGAGGTTTACCAGCTACCCCAGGACAACTGTTCGATTTACTACCGGAGCTACTTGATAAGGTTGAGGATCGATTTGAAAACAAGCCGCTGAAGCAAGAATCGGATGAGCAGCTTCCTAATACCAAAGGGGCTATGACGGAAAACAACATAAGAGCGAGAGACGACTCTTACCAGGGATCTAGGACTCTAGACGATTGCCCCGAACCCGGGTTTTATGCGTCAGACTTTGATCCCATGTCAAACTCGGCTTTCCTGCCCAGCGACCTCCTAAAGTCAATGTCCGTCACTAGATACCATTGCGATCCCCTGCCAATTGCGGAAGCGTTCGAACCAGAGAAGACTGACTCTGCGTACGCGACTACCAGCTTTACCGGACATACAGAGCCATTGATCTGTATGACAGCATTTGAAACTGCTGATAATCCGTATGATATCTTCCAGCAAGGTCCTCTATCACAGACAGCTGGAGCAGACATCTATGAAGATTGGCTTGGGCTGTCTGAGGATTACTCTCTGAACTTCTTGGAGGAATAAAGAGATCAGCTAGCATCACTTTGGACATGGAAAAGTTGTCTTCATCGATATTTCGACACCTAGCTCTGCTACTACCTTGCAACAGCGAACGTTAGTTTGGCCTTGACACACTATCAGATGGAGGCTACCATGGAAAGGAATTGAATAAAGTGGATCGATCTATGTTTGCTCCCGAATTGGCATATACACTCTTACTCTGCTGGATTATATGAAAGATGAAGTGATGGGAGATCTGAAACCCGGTTCTCCTGAAAACAGGTTACTATAGTTATTACAAGGATGACTCAATATTTTGGCACCCCTGTAAACGCTTTTATCCACTTAACGCTGCACAAATAGCTGAGACCGGGCTTAACAAGCCATATCAGACCCATATAGAAAACAGAGTTGTAAAGGGTTAGCATAGCGGAGATAACGCCTTCAGAGCCGATGGAGGAGATGGATTTATGGTAAATGTCATACTGAATGGAAAACACCTATAATGTAGGAATAAATAGTTCGTTGGTCTTTGTAGAAGAGTAAACCGCCTTTGGAAAATTGATATATCACTCATCTTGACCAAGAAAACGCTATTGCTATTCCAGTCCTTTGATGCAGTTATTCTGTAACATGCAATGGAAGTCTACATAAGGTAGTACAGCTTCCAGGGACATATATAATAAGAGAAATGACGGTAGTGGTACTTGTCCCTTCTTAGACTATGTCAAGCCAACGGTACTCAGAGTCATCCTCACAGAATCTTGTGTGTTCCGTACACAGCCAACCTTCTCCAACCACCACCCAGCGATCGTTTCTTCGAGCCTTTCTAAGTACAATCAGACGTTCGCATCCTTCGAGCCTAACAAGTGTGTCGCCCCGAGAGGCCTCTCTTGTCACAAAACCTATAAGCCCTTGTTCTGTGATAGTCAAGCGCATTTGAGCAGCCGAGAAAGAATATATACCATCATCTATCTCCTTTTGGAACCGCAATACATCGGAGCCGGGAGCTGTTAAGCGGGAAATCTCTTCCATAGGCCCATTAAAGAGTCTTTCGATAGGTATATGTTCGCCTCCAATAATGACGAATATAGATCGACGTTCAGCGAATCGGTGGTCCCGAATCCAATGTAAATTTGTTATTAGTATGTCTCCCCACGTCTCTCTGGTCCAGTAGGTTAGCCCCCTCCCCCCGACTTGAAAGTCTTCATTATTAGCTATCCAAGATCCGAGCCGAACTCTTAGCGATTTGGAGATATCCATTCTTTGGTCGATGATATTGTCTGTCAGACTGCTTCCAGATAGTTTCAGCCCAAAGCATAGTGACTTGGCAATCGCAAAATAAATATTGTCGTCACAGCCGTAGGGGGTAGGTCTTGACTCGCGTGTGGTTGGAGCGTGGAGAGGCGCTCCTAAAGGACTACCAGGGTAGCAAGGTGTCGTGACACTTGCAAGAATGTCTAACACCTTGCCTCGCACGCTGAGAACACCGTCTTCGACACGAGGTAAGTCGCAGATTAGAGAGTCCACGTCTGTTGATGTACTTCTTCGAATCATATAGTCGATCCAATCCCGCGATCGTATGTCCTGAAGATCAAGCCACTGTGGAACCCAAGATGGGACATACTCGTCCCGAAGATCGTGCTGGAGGAAAAGAATGTTTAAGTTCCCTGTTTTCTCCAAGAGTGATGTGGCCATTCGCTTGTATAAAGTCCTTGGGGAAATACCATACTGGGGATATCGAACAAACCTGTCGCCATCATGAGCCAGCCCAAGAAGCCCATATACCTTATCGAGCTTATCCGTAGCTAGTAGTGATCGGCTACGCCATAGTAGATCCAGCAGATAGATAGGGGAACACCGTATGAAACTTTGACGTAGACTGATAAGTCTTGTGATGCATTCGACCCCTTCCCAGTCTTGTGACGCAGTGCAATCATTTCTTCCCACCACTGAAGGTGATCCCATAAAACCAACTAGCTCGCTCCAAGTTATGCGACCATTCTGATACAGAATGATGACGCTCGTGGAGACAGCGAACTCCTGTACAACCCAGACTCTTCGCCAATATGCATTACCAAAGAAGCTGGAGCGTCCCTCATCTCGCTGAGTGATCTCAGCTGTCGTTGGATAAAGGAAAGCCGTTTCGACGTTTCCGCTTAGCCAGACTATAACCTGCTCAGCTGTGCTAAATATAGCCTTCATACGAGTGACCTGCAAGCCTCTCTCTTGAAGATCAGCTTGGTTGATACAAATTGCATCAATCCAGTAAAAGCCTGGTTCCCGTTGGAGGATTTTTAAAGCTTCCAGTAGATTTTCGGTTACTGTGAACTCTGTGCCATTCAACAAGATTGAACCATTGTGCTGGTTGGGACCCCAGCAATACGACAGAGCTTTGTATCGTGGAGCCTTATGGATAGGTACTGTGTGAAGCCGACAAATTGGTTGAGAGTGCATTAAAGCGGGGCTGGTAACCTCAAGTAACCTTATTTCTTCATTGTATAAGAGAGGGGAATAACAGAATTTGTTGTTAAATCGTGCCGGAGATGGCGATATTTGCTGTTGTGAGCTAGTCATTGTGTGAATTGAGGTTTGGATTTGAGATCGAGAATGCGAGGCACTTAAGAACAAGTAAGAGCAGAGCCTTTTTATTTATAAAGTACTTAGAATCGAGTGATAACTATTGACAGAACATGGTGAGGGGTAGCATGCATGCATGTGCGTTTACCAGGGTTCTACTGGTAGTGAGTTTGGCTTTACGTGGCGAAGCAGGCTCGGGAGGGTTACCATTTTTGCTCATATTGATAATGGGCTCCAGGACAAAGCTAGAGGATATCAAACGGGGACATGAGAAAACGGGCGAGAAGAGAATCCAACACAAATGAAGCGATTCTGCCAGCTTTTCTGCCTCGCCAATTGTATCAATGTGCGACTGGTGGCATCCAACCAATCAGCCACGAACAGATGGCTTTGCCCGCTTGATACCGTCCAGCTCATCGGTCGTAGGTACGCCCCATGCCGGGAAAGCCCATTCATTGGCTGAGCTTGTGCAAATACAGTCTCTAGACTCCAGAGCCTCTTTCAGCACCGCCTCCATGACGCTGGGCAAGCCTTTACTGTAATTTGGGTGGCTGTTACGTATGATCAATTGAAGAGCGAAACAATCCAACAAGACTGATAACTACAACTCTCAATATTTGTCTGAGGGTAAGACGAAGGTTAGAGCTTATTAGGCTGGCAGTTCCCCTCTCTTACTATGACCCAAGCCCCCTCGGACACCTAGGCCTCGGTCCACTATGCTATCGACATGTATTCATCTGGCAAATCTGCGAATATAACACGAGCATTTATGTTAGGGGCGAAACTCAGAATGCACCTCAACATTGCATTTATCACTATAGGGACTAAGACCTACAGTTAGTGACCCAGAATTAGACGGTAATTGCCCCAGACTTCTGAGTAAAAGTTTGATATGTCATGCTCGGTCTAGCTAGAGGTAGCTCCTCCTTTGGGATGGGAACTCTGGATGTAGGCCCTGATGGCGATCTCAGTATGTCTCGGAGAGGATCCAGGTAGTCTCTGGCCACTGCGGTAAGGTTCGGGTTTTAAAAGAGACTTCAGCCCCCAGGCCACAAAGGTACAGGACACCGATAAACACATATGGGCAAAATACTCGTCGCACTTACAATCGCCTAAGATCTTGCTTTTGGCTGGTCTCTGGCTACAATTCCTTGCTAATCTCTCCTGCTATATTTGGCATCCTCGTGTCCTTTTTAGGGTTTAAAATACCTAT
>JAAOAR010000813.1:0-14212 GCA_013395995.1 Fusarium pseudoanthophilum | reverse complement strand
GTCCTATCTACGGTGGCGTGTCATTGCATTGTCGGCGAAATTTGCCCCACCTCCATTTGCTACAAGCCCAGACAACCCAGTTAAAGTAACACATTGTAAAGAACAGAGTAAGGTAAAGTGAAACAGAAAAAGATTTGGCCTGGAATAGGCGTTTTTTGAGCATGACCGCTGGGGTTCTTTGATTTTCTGCTCAACTAAAAAGCTATTAATTAGGACCTTTTGAAATTTCATGGCGACTCCGTTTCAGTAGGCGCGAAATTCAACTTCGCGCTCTTTAATCGACTAACAAAGGATGCTGTTACTGGCTGCCTGTCGTATGAGAAATCACACAAGACCCACTAATCACCAACAATGTCTTCCCCAACTGACGAGCAGGGGTGAACCAACAGAACGTAGTAGTAGCAACATCATCGTACGTAATCGTTGAGTCGGACGAAGGGAAACTGTGGCCCCCCGCTCTTATCAAGTCGGCGCCTTCTTCTTGCCTGATCTTGGGCCATGGCACAGTCACCCACTTGTAAGAGACTAGAATTGTTCCATTCACCTCCCTCGGTGGTTGGTGCCCCAAACCTTATAAAGCGGAGTAAAGGCTCTGAAATACTATAATTGCTCTCTGCCCACTCTCGACACTCTTGACTTGGTAAGTGAGGTAGGCCCGACGACTCAGTGTTGGCTTGGCATGATGATATTAGGGGAGAGTGGGGGGAGGCCACATAATACGGAGCATTGGCGGATCAGGAAGGAAGTCGCACACAGCTAGCCACAGATCGGGATAGTAGGCCCGATGCATTCTGACGTTCATCACACAGTAACTTAAGATATGGAACCTTTTGCAAACTCTTGGACGAGACCAGTATAAGCTGCTTCTTCTATTAGGCAGCGGCTACCACACCAATCCCGACACAACGGTACGCTCGCTGCGTTGTCAGGTCAGCCATACACAAACTACTATACCTAGCTTCAAAGACTGCAAGAACCAACAGACACAGGCGACCTAACCCAGAACTACCTGAAACATTGTTTAACTCCGGAAGTCATCTATTTCATTGCTAGTGTCAATAATTAGAAAAACGAGGACACTCTAGTGTGCTCGAAGCAACATCCAGCGAGCATTTATAACAAGAGATTAGCAGTCAGAGCTAATACATAGTTACCCACACCTACCTTCTAAAAGCGGTTATGTCAGTGGGTTTGCTCAAGCGCTGACAAAGGGAGCTGTGGGTCCGGATTTCCGGGGAGAAGTTCCGAGTCATATCCTAGACATTAGACAGGTAGGTCATGAACCAGGTGCTGGGGGCGGAGATGTGCTACGTTCCCTCCCATCCTATCTTTCCTCTCTACCCAGTTTAGTAAATGGCTCTCGTTCTTGACACGAGAGCCCAGGCTAACCTTTAGAGTTCATATTAGGTAAGTTGAGTAGCTTTACATAAGCCGCAAACTGCCTGCCAAATAAGCCTTGAGGAACAAGATTTAATATAGGGTAGTCACGGAGAAGAGTACTAAATAATTGCCGGCAGTGTCGGGGTAACGTGTCCGTTATATAACTAGTAATGCAGTCTATGAAGGGCAGAAGGACATGGCTGTTCAACGAACACGGAGAGAAAAGTAAGATTTATCTAGAGCACGCAGACTTCAGGTGATCGCCTATTACAATTTCAACACGGTGGCTGATTTAGACAAGTCGGCCGAGGGCCTCATATACCTCCCAGCAGTATAGAGATTCTTCCTTGATTAATCCGCAAACCCAACAGAATAACACAGATTTTCCTTTTTCATCAGCCACTTTTCCAATCCAGTGTCATTGTGATTCGCCATGAGTTCGGCCTCCCAATCGGAAAGGTCACTCTCCTCCCTTCGAACCCACCAAGAGTCATAGTCTGGGCAGAAGTGATTATGAATTAGGAGAGACCATGCTTTCCTCCATCTTCGCTTTGACTCGTTATCCCCGAACGGACAGTCTTCGTCTAAGCTAGACGCATAGTTGTTCCTATAATATAATATTAATTCATTCCGACCGAGGCTAAGACTTAACTGGTGAGCGGCCTGATCGAACTCTTGTATCTTTAGAGGAAAGAGACTTTCAAGTTCTGATTCAATGCCTTCGAGCAATTTTTCCACCCGATAACCCTCAACCGCCCCCAGCAAGAAGAGGAAGACCTGCTTTATTTGAAAGGAGGAAGGGTCCATGCCGAGGTTGACCAGGGTGGTAACAACCTTCGCAGGAAAGAATGAGTCGATATCGCCACGCAAACCATCACGCAACGAATTGAGGTTTGCGCCGGGCGATAGATGTCGAAGCGAAGGAAGAACATCAAGTAACCCGCTATTCGAAATATGTGATCGTCTCCATTGACAAATGATGCTATTCAAGGGAATTTCGCCCCATATGAGAATCTCAGTATTGTAAATATCTTTGCGTCCCATGCCGATCTTCGAACGTAAGCTATTGCATCTCAGATAACTCCCTGACGCTAACTTCCACGGGTCCACAAGAAATATCGTAACATCCTCCTTATCAGCATATATGCAGAATGCAATGCTGAGAGCGCGGAGGAGATCGTCTGTCACGGAGATGAACGGCGTGGGTATACGATTTTCACGTTGCGCGTGTCTCGTAACTTGGTTTTGGAGCTTGCGCAATGTCAAAGAGTCGAACGCTGGAAGAGGATCCAACTTTGCTCGAAGGCTTTTCTGAGGCTCTTGTGGTGACTCGTAGTGGACAACTCTATAATAGATAGGTCTTTGGAAGGAGTTCGCTGGGTGTTGCTTATGCATCCGAAATGATGACTGTGATTTGTGAGCATTGGACAGAATAGGAACGATTATGATATGGGATGCCCACTGGGTTGCCTATTTCCTCTTCCACTTCAGAAATATCATAATACCTCGGAGTTTGATGCTTATCCTCGTCAAGGCTAAGCCTGGAAAAGGCATCTTGTAACGGTTGCACGTCCATGTTGTAGCCGGGTAACGGACGCAAAATTACTCTTTTCAGTCGACGAGGCACGACCGTATGTTCTTCAGCAGCTATTGGGACAAATCTTGGTGAGTTTGGCGGATGTGTTAGGAGGCTGATGCAACGAACGGCCTGCGTCATAAGGGCGGGGTTAAGTATTACGTGATGAAGCGCACCCCCGAGATTGGCAAGGCCAAGTCTTTGTCAAGGGTTAGGACAAGAGGAGTTGTGCTTTCACTGGCGCAATCGTTAATTCGGTGTATGCAAGATGACCTGGGTAGTTGAATGTGGTTTCCGCCTAAAGGAGGCCGTCAGCGTACCTTCTATGAGGAGAAAAGATCGTGAAGTAAACGCAAGCCGTATACGACCTGGGTGAGAACCTTGAGCCAAACGAGTCTGTATCAAAGATTTAAAGCATCAGACTGCAGGGTTATAAAGGTGGCAGAGAATGCTAATTTTGCAGGGAACGTGCTTCGTTACTTGAATATGATGAGTTACGATCTTGCTGCAGGTATGCAAAGAAGTATACGTCGTCTTACACGAGATACTTACAAGAGATCATCAGCGGGGAGGCCCATTCGGTCCACTGATAAGATAAGGACCGACGACAATCATTCAACGGTCCATGAAGACCGATGCATAAAACATACCGGTCCACGAAGGACCGATCCCTATACATCAACGGTCTTCAAACAAGACCCCTAGTATATAAACACATTCATTTAGCAGTAGATAGAACTTAGCTCACCAGCTATCAATCCAACTTCTTTACATCAATAAGCCTCACACGCATTATTTGATCATTAAGAGACGTGACATTTAAGCCTCGCTCAGTACAACGCCCTACGCATCTGCAAACATAAACTTAGAACGGACTAGTTTACTTGTTTGGAACCCAAACCGTCACATGTCTGTCCAGTTCGCTTATCATGTACGTTATCCTAACCCTTCTTACACGAAATAGGAGAATGACCATAAGTCAACTACTTATAACGTCCTTTCAAAGAGGTCAGTTAGACAATTGTGATCATATATCCAAGCTCGTCGTTATAAGCTTCGCACGGAATATCAGGGTTGTAATGGCAACATTCGAGATCCCGAAGGCGTCGGATAAGGCCTCCATCTGGTTGTCTTCTGATGGATGGATTAACCCCGTCACTATCGCGATCGTGATCTTGAACCCCGTTTCGATAAGCCTGATGTTGACCCTTAGCCACTGAATATACCACGGTTATTATCAGTACAGTATTTTCAGAGTTCAAACTTTGGTGTTCAATGATCCTCTTACCTTCTCGCTGGCTTCGGGTTGATGGTGAACTACCAACATGGTAACTCTGGCCCCGCTCGAATGACATCAGCTGAAGTAGTCCTTGGCGCCTATAATTCTTGTTTACACCGTCGTATTTGAGTAATAGCGTCATCAAATAATAGTCTTCCTCGTCGTTTCCGTTCTGGCACCAGATGTCAATGTCCGAGGAGTACTGCAGCAAGCAGTAATTCTTCTCTGTCGAATTGGTGGTGTCAGCCATGTCGACGTCGAGGAAGGTTGCAACGCGCATCTTTCTCAATATCTCTCTGCCAGTGGTTCTGTCGGACAAGTACACGTCGTATCTATCATTGGGCTGGCCCATAGTGTCTTTGGGAATCAACAACACGGCATACATGGGGCCTTGTAGCCGAACAAACCCACCAGCAACCTCGCCAGTGTCGTCGTCGCCTAACGGCGTGATTTGGGCTTCGAGGACCTTAAGAAAGAGATGCGCGTCTGATCCATAATCTGTGGCATAGACCTTTCCCTCAACCGACGCCCAAGACCAAGATGGACAGCGATAGTCACTTGGTCTGGTGTGGCCATCTCCTTCAGAAACCTGCCATCCTAATTCCCACCCGAGATGCCGCCTCCAAAGCCCAGCAAGATAGTCATCCTTCAAGGCTTGACGCGCTTCTTTGGCAAGTGCGGAAATTGCAACTAACTTGTCCTTTGACTTGGTTAGATGGGTGCAAGTGTATGTCTCCACGACTTGCTTCCACACGCGATAGCCGTCAAACATTGGAAGAGGAGGCTGCTGCCAAAAAGGCCTCAATTCTTTACCACCATTACTAAAACACAACTCTTTCATAGGAAGAGTGAGGCCGTGACGGCGCACCGTGGATGGCAAGCCCCTTGGGAATGCCTCGCAAGCTTGGAGTTCAAAACACTCCCAATAGATTTGGTCGGAGGCAAAGTGAATGATCCTTGGGGCTAAGAATCGTTCTTGAAGAACCCAGCCTCGGGTATTGAGGACGGCATCCGAAACCCCATCTTCCCAAACATGCAATTTTGAGATCTGATATGTGGACGGAGGGCAGTCACTCCACTGTGATACGATGACAGCGGGACGTACCATGCGAGGATCTCGATCAAAGAAGAGTCCTCCTTGGCAGTCTGCTGACGCACTGGCGGCGATGTTGCACAGAGCATTTTTGTAAACGCGGCCCATCATAGATGATTCTGCTCTCCAGTCCTCAGCCGAGTCTTGGACAATGCACAGGGAATCGATCCAGAGATAGCGGATCCCAAGACGCGTTGTAACCTCAATGGTGTCTCTGAAAGTTTTGGGCAGTTCTGGCTCCGGTAGGCGTGTTAAGAATGCACCCAAGGTTTCGCTAGTAAGCTTCAATGTTGCAGCGGAACCCCAGCAATAGCTCAGCGTGACATACCGACCCAGTGGAGGACTTGCACCGGTATCAATAAGACGAAGGTGCGCTGAAGCTCCCAAACCAAGATCAATGAGACGCCTCGGATACCAGAGTGGGGATTCTGCGACTGTATTACATTTTCCGTGAAATTTGATGCACCCTTCAATCCATTCAAAAGACTGTTTCCAAGATCTTTCTGAGCCAGTGTTGAGTGGAAGACCCTGGAGCTCTGGGGAATATGTCAATCCTGGTCATGTGAGCCGATGCGTTCAAATATCCCTGGACAGAGGAAACTTCGCCCACCTCTGGCTGGAATCGCCTTGAACCATACTCCATAGCCGGTTTCGTAATGTACGCTAATATCAAAGTGGAATGGGTGTCGAGACTCGGCGTCGATCTTTCCATGGTGCTCATAGGTTGTAAAAGACTCTTTGTACTTGAGCGACTGCAGCTCAGTAAGGCCATACTTGTTTGATAGGAACTTTAAAAGAATTAAGCAAATATAGCATCCTTCTCGGGTAGCGGCCAATAGACTATCGACTGTTAGATGATGAGGAAAGTTTTTTGTGTTAAAGGGTAGCCGGATGTCTGAGTATATAACACCTGCTCCAGTCTGTTGTGCTTGTCCTAGACCTAGAGGACTGATCCCTGTCCGAAAGATCTTCTGACATGCATCGCAAATTGTCGACATTGCAATGTTGGCTCATTCCAATCTGATCGAGTGTGTCGGCTGCTCGTCTTCGCGTCGGCGTTGTTCCAAGATAACCATAATCGCCCGTCAGCAACTCAGCGGGGTAGGACTATCCGACATTTTGCCGACGTGCCTGTTTAATCATGTGAAAACAATTTTAGCCCATGTGGTTGAATACTTCACTATGCAAGGTAGCCCGTACCTCTCTGATCACTTGTGGCGTTTCGGCCACAGTTGAGGCTTGAAACCGGCGGCAGCATACTTTGCGCGGTAAGCGACATAGCGTCGACAGGGGTAAGGAAAGAGTCAAGTGAAAGAGAATTGTATTGAAAGAGGCGGTGATTGGCAAGAAAGAACAGCCAGCAGTAGAAAAAGAAAGTTCAATAGGAGAGGAGATTTTTCTAAGAGAGAGACACCTAAGGAATAATAAAATAAATTAGGAAAATAGCTAGGAAAAGTAAAAAATAAACAGAGATAGAAAGAGATAAAAAGACAGAGATAAAGAGAGGTACTGTATAGCGCGATAGAGCTAGCCGGCCCAAAACCCTTTATATAACCGACCGGTTTAGGCAGTTTCTGAAGCTCTTAGGGGAAAGAGAAAATAACCTCGGTCTATTAACGTTTTCTGCTTTGATGTAAACCCTGATAAAGGCTTAAAGGCGGTCAGCTTGACTGGCTGTAGCTATAATAGCCCTTTAGTAGGGTAAGTAAGGCAGACTTTAATATATACTATTCTATATATAGGGGTTTAATGGCAGGCAGCTGACTATATAGCTAATATATAGGGCTATCGGGCATATACTTATAATAAACTAATAAATACAGGTAAGTAATTTAAAACAAGAGACTAAAAGGGCGATTATTAGCTATATAGGTTCCTTAATTATAATATACTATACTTACCCTATATATTATATTAATATTAAGTTATTATTAAGTAAACTAGCTTACTTTATAGAGATTACTTAAGCTTAACTAGATAATCTATATTACTAATTAGTCCTTAAAGAAGAAAACCTCTTACTATATTATAAGTTATAGCTATAACTAAGCTTTCTCTCTTACCTTATAATAAATATTAATAAGTTATATTATATATAGTAGCAGATAGGGTAGATAAAATTAGTAAAATATATAGCAGTTTTTTAACTTATATTGCCTTAATATTATTAAACTATTTCTATCTAAAACTTAAACCTGGGGCAATGCTAATATAACTATACACTTTGCCAGCCATATTGCAGATTACCTTTATCGAGCTGAGGTAGCTAACTGTAAAGTTGCAGGGGCACCTGGTCACCTGAACTACTTTCGAAGGGGGCCCGAGCGTTGATCATCCACCAAATGACCCTCCGTGGCTTTCAGCTGATGGTTCTTTGCATGATTGATTCCCAATGTGAACCATTCTCGCAAGGAGGCCTCTGATTGCAACAGCGCCTCCGCGATTACCGGTCGCTTGGCCAATGACGACGCTCCTAATGCTGACGTTCGAAGCCCTCTCGCTGCTTCTGCTTCCACCTCTTTAGCACGCCCGATCTCTTCATTCAGTCATGCTTCAGAGACAACGCATGGCTTCATTACAATAAATCGATCATCGCCCAAGGTCCACCCTAACCGCTTCGTCCGCCGTCACGCCTCTCTGGAGCTGAGTGCTCGAACTACGTCCTGTAAGCGCAAGAGCGACCCTAGGTATTATTCACAGACGATTGATCATAAATCGGCCACCAAAATGGAGAATTTCGCTTAAATTTTGAGGCTGAATCGTCTGAGGCTCGATCGAGTAGCTAATTGGTTAAAAATAACCCCAACCCCACACTTGGGGTTAGCTAGCATCAGCTTGGGGTTAGCGTGACACATAGGAAAGGGGATTTCAATCAACAGAGGAAAACAACAAGAATATTTCTCTCTTTACTTTCTGTTATCGAGATCAAGGAGGTAACATAAAGCAGCAATAGAGGACATTATAGAGCTTAATCAGGACTATCAGATACTGATCTGCCGGCTATGTCAAGCAGCCGTTCGACCCGGCAGCAGCATTAAGACCCATTTTCAACAGAAGCATCTACTGAAGGGCCAAGTGCTCAAGGACATTAAAGACTACTACGGCATACTTGAACTAGCTGACCCGAAGCTTGCTGTAACCCCCGAAGATAACAGTGAGGCAATTGAACAGCTTGTTATTTCACACGGATATAGCTGCAACGCGTGCCGATATCTTACTATTGCACGAGATAATATTGTCCGCCACTGGAGAGAGGCAGGGCATGGAGAGGCAGAGGAGCGATGGACCGAGGTGCGGCTGCAGATGTGGATGGGAGGGCATTATGCGCGATACTGGATTGTTCGAGATGACAGTAACAGCAACGGCCTAGTGCACCATACCAAAATCAATTCTACGTAGAATTCATTTGTTTTATGCCAAACAACCCAGGGTAGAATTGATTTTTACAGGGGGGTAGAGTTTAATTTTCTAGACCCACCTAACAGGGAGTAGGCTTGAATTTCGCAGGGGGTAGACTTTATTTATGCTAGGGGTAGACTTCATTTTGGCCAGGGTCAATTAAATTAATCACAAAACGCGTAGTTGGCAAGAAGGCGCGAGTACGCGTAACTTAGAGTGTATATTTACTAGCAATAATCTTCTAAAATAGGTTATAGAGATCTTCCTCTTAACCAAGACCAAGATATAGAGAAGCATATACCTAATCGCTATATAACAAGTTTCTTGCTAATCAAGACAATGGACCCTAGTAAGCAGTCTCAATCGTCCAACCCAATCTACCCATTCGTTATTATTCCAGAATATCAACTTCTAGTGTGCAAGTTATGCGGATTTGCAACCCTACCTAATGAGGTCAACACACACCTCAGGACAAAACACAACAACATTGCTCTGGAGTGTCGGCGCAGGTTGGTAGAGCAGGTCAAAGCAATCCCGAATCTTCTCCAAGACCAAGCTAAGCTTCGACTACCACGCATACCGATTGAACCGATTTCTTGCCTTGCTGCACCGAGATTGGACGGACGGAAGTGTCGGAAATGTGGCTGTATGTTCCGCCAAGCCCAAAAGATGAGGCTCCATTGTACAAAGGAGCACCTCTGGAAAAACCCACGAGAGAGAGGAAGGCCAATATCAGGTCTAGAGCCATCTGCTGAATTACCATGGATCGAGGGCGTTGCCTGACAACGGTTCTTCCCTTCTCGGGAAGGTAGCAGATGGTTCGAGGTCCTTCAAGAAACTAAAAAATCCAAGAAGGGAGCAAGACTCGCAAAATCATCTCGGCCTGATTTGAGCAAAGATGTCCGAAGCCTGAACTGTGAGGCGCGCGCCCATCTAAGTGATGTATTAGAGCGAGAGGAGAATTTTTTTGACCAGATGAATCAGCCACGCATGAGTGCCAAGGACTTGGGCAGCGATGCTCTTGCATCTACCGGCCTATGGCCAGAGAGAACTCAATGGCGGGTCA
Organism: Fusarium pseudoanthophilum; assembly: GCA_013395995.1. Lineage (NCBI taxonomy): Eukaryota > Fungi > Ascomycota > Sordariomycetes > Hypocreales > Nectriaceae > Fusarium > Fusarium pseudoanthophilum. The sequence continues at coordinate 4,419 of JAAOAR010000813.1, read as the reverse complement.
TCTTTGAGAACGCTCGACGTGATATCCTACGAGCAATGACGCGGTTACCAGATCGACATTCATTGATGTCAGACTATGTTATGGCACAAGGGTGCCAGCAAGGGGATTTGTGTATTAGGAGCTCCTACGTGGATGAACAGAAAATATCGTGTACCATGAGGGCATTAGACTTTGTGATAGATCGCTACGAGAACACAGTCCGTCACACAGGCCGCACCCTCTTATGCTGGCTTTCGAGTCCGAAGCTCCATGTCTATCGCGAAAATCCATTCTGTCTTGAGGCAGAGAAGAGCAGCGAAACTAGATATAGGGTGCTTCAGAAACGCTTTCTGACATTCGTTATCCGACTTTATAGGATGTCGAATGCTCTGCAAGGAGAAGTGGCCAACTTTCGGTTGAATGCGGTGCTTTCTGCGAGACTGGAACGTTTATGGAGTCATGAAGTTTGGAATATGTTCGATGTATCTCGGGGACTGTGGCCCGATCTTGGGAATTACCTCTGTGTTGAAGAGCCTTCTTCTATGGCACTGCATGAGGGCCTGTCTAGTTCGGCTGAGAACGAGGATGAGGAGAGAACAGGCAATAACGATGAGGATGATCTCGACCCAGAAGGGAAGGATGATGATGACGGTGATGGGGACTGGGATTCAGAAGATGACGAACTTGACTATGATGACTCTGCATATGGCAGCGATCAGGCCGAGTTTAGCGAACATACCTATCCAGAACTACGAAGTCAAGCGGGCGGAGAGCTCGATATTGCGGCCTTCGATAATTTCCTGGAGCTGCTCTATGAGGTTTGTCTTACTCTCTGTACGGAGACCTTCATTGCTGGGCAGCCCGGCTCCACGCTATTAGTTTACTTCAGCGGCATTCTTGGTTTTTCTAAAGACTGCCAACACTTTTTGCTTGCGCGACAGTACTGTCCACAACTATCTGGGCTCATTTATATACAGCGCTTATTGCTTCTAGAACGCTCATTGCCATTGAGGCCATATCACACTATTGGTATCCCACAACGGCCACATACGCAGCAACTCGAAAGGTTAAACGAAATTCGAGCGGATCATATGGTCTTAGGTTCACAGTCCACTTGCTGAGCTAGTCAGTCTTCGAAACTTTGGTCGCAACACAGCTCGCACTGAGCTCCCGTCTATTCTTTTCCATTGGAGTGACGATGGGGAGACAGTTTCAAACGGAAGCTTACAGTTAACTACGGATAAATTTCGCAAGCTTCCAGAGTGTTTCACTTCTCGAGCGGAAGAATTATGTGGCAGTCTCATGTATGATCTCGAACCTGAGATTGGCTTAGCATCAGTCAAGGATGACATGGCGAGCTCACAGAGCGGATATTGTTTTGTCAAGCATCCCGTGAACGGTCTTGAGTCTGCATATAAGGAATTACTAATCAGAGCCTATTCCTCTAGTAAGGGCGCCCTACTCAAGAATGTAGACTAGAAATGCGCCGCATTTCCACTTCTGCACCAATCAGAATCTCCATTTTCATGCAAAGTCAATAGGTTAGAAATCGACGTCCGTCAGCCATCCCAGAGCACCCTATATACATCTCGTCCTTAAGGTTAAGAGGTGCCCAATTTGAGGCGGACTCATGTTCATAAGGATATCAAGTAATTAATTCATCTACCTAGCTGTCTGAACCGCTTTGAGTTGACGTAATTTCCAGTTAACATCAGATAAAAACCCGTGAGGATCATGGTCAAGCGAACCATAGCCCGCGTATATCACGTTAGAGCTTTCATCTCCGTCACCGACTCGCCTTCGTTTTGTATCTCGCTCCATATCAGTTTCAGGAGACAATGGCTCCTGTTGTTCATCATGCTGCACATCTCGTTGGGTAGTTGTCTCCAGATCCGACCTCGGTCTCTTAGATGGATCGCCCCTCTGCAAGTCAGGATTGGTGTTGACTGGGAGGTTAAGTGTCCCACTAAGCGGGGTCTTGATCCCGGGAGTTGTCTTTGCGCTCACATCAGGAGAATCGAGAGTCATCAAGGGCATCCGTGCAGCCATGTTCTCGATGCATGACATTTCATAATGATGCCGGAGGGCATTTTGATCGACTTCATCTGAGAGGTTGGCTTGCTGACCATTGAAATCGGTTAGGACATCATATGGCACAAATGCACGGATTCTATGTGTTTCGGGATGGATTGAGATGAGACGAGCATCAAAGAGCTCGTGTATATGGCTCATGAGAAGGATGCCGTTTCGGTTTGACCAAGTATTTGTCCATGCTTGCCTGAGTCGCTCGGCACTAAACTCGACATTATCACCCTCATCGGCAAGAGTTTGGAAATGATGATCAGGGTAAAGGTGGTAATGTTGCTGAGGAATGATGTGACAGGCCTGCAGAGCTGGTCCTATTGCCGGAGTGATACACCATGAATGGCCTTTTCCGGATATAGCACACCTGTCGGCATCAATGAGGCAATTTCGTTGGAACGTCTCTACCGTTTTCCGTGCGGCGTCTGGTTGAAGTTCCATCCTTGGCGGCATATGCAAGTCAGCGATGTCTTCCAGCTCATTCTCCTTAGTGGGCGATGTTGAGCCGGATCTGCGTTTTGGGGATTGAGATGCAGTGCGACCCTTGGCGGTACGCCTAAAAGGCATGGTAGCGTAGCGAGGGTCGGACGAAGGCTTATTGGGAGGCAAATACCTCACGTCTAGGCGACGACTTGGTCGAGAGATATGCTGCGCGCATTTTGCTAGAGAAGCAGCCAGTTAGTAGGGTGAGACACAAAGAAGTAAGAGACTGGCAACGGAAATAGCACGAACCACTGAGATGGTCTTTCAACGGTTTATCAGAAGCGATGTTGCAAGGTCTGTGCGAGATGACATGATACTTGGCGACAGACTGGATCTTAGGACTACGAGCTGGAAGGCCCGGGACCGGGAGGCTTAAATCGTCTCCCGCGACCAGAGCAGGCAGGTCGCTGGTCGTGCCAGGCGGAGTTTTTGCTAATTTGAAGGCGATGGTGTCCCAAGGATCACGGTCGGGCTCAGCCTTGGGTATATTGAAACAAAGACGCAGCTCATCAACGACGTCTTGAAATGTTATCAAGTCGCTATTAGGAGCCTTGAAAAGCCCGGCAAAATGGAACTCATCTGGGCCTGCAAGAAAATGAATATTCCATCCATACACGCGCATAGGAGGGGTAACAGCGGCGTTGGCCATTGTGCGTGGATTGGACCATTGATGATAATGATCATGATAAGGGGAGATGTTGTTTTCAATCTAGACAATTAGCCCAGTAACTATTTAGTCAAGAATGATCCGTAATCTAATCTTATCACTACATGACTCCTATCAGCCTGATAGTAGGTTCATTTTCCCGCCCCACTCTTGATTACTTAAGAAGTACTATTAGAAACGCATTGCCTTCTTATATTATATTAATGGAATTAGAAAACCTAAATCGCGAAACGTGTCGTTATATAGAATATCTAATTAACTTTTACCTATATATTACCTATATCTAGTTATAATAGCCTGCTTTTCTATAAATAAGATTAAGAATAACTAATAAGAGCAATATAGCTATTTTACTCTATATATAGTAAATCTGCAGAAGCTCGAAGGGCCGAGCGTTTATTATAACTTAGTAAAAGCAGCTATTATATATATTAAGGGCAGTTTATATAATAAGTAAAATTTATATATATAATCTATATAATAAAATATAATTTACAGGTTTAGTAAGGAATTTAAGGATAAAAAGAAAGAAAAAGGCAAGATATAAATAAAAGTAAAATATAAGGAAGGTACTAGTACCTTTATATACTAAAGATATCTTAGTATATTTAAGTACTTTTACCTCTAGTAGTTTTTAAAAAGGAACTAGTACTTAGGTATTTAAGACTATAGTTAAGATTTCTTATTCTATATAACTCTTTTTAAAAACTTAATTATTAAAAAGTATAAAGATATTTTTTTTTAATAATTAGGTCTATATTTCTGTTATAGCTACTTGTTAAACTTAAGAAATAATACTATTATCGCTTGACTGTAATAATTCTTTAAATTAGCTAGTATAGATAAGCTATAGATAATAGAGTTTATTCCTTATTTAAGAAAAGAGAAAACAACTTTAGTCTATAGCCGTTTTTTAGTTTAATATAAACCCTGTTAGTAGCTTAAAAGCAGCTAGCTTAACTAGCTATAGCTATAATAGCCCTTTTAATAGGTAAATAAAGCAGGCTTTAATATATATTAGTCTATATATAGGGTTTAATAGCAGGCAGCTAACTATATAGCAATAGAAATATAGGGCTATTAAGTATATAATAGTAATTATAATAAACTAATAAATATAAGTAATTAATTTTAAAATAAAAGGATTAAATAAGTAATTATTATTTATATATATTTTTTAATTATAAGTCGCTATACCTATTTTATAT
>JAAOAR010000810.1:0-42784 GCA_013395995.1 Fusarium pseudoanthophilum | reverse complement strand
AAAGTTATATAATAAAATATAAAGATTTCTTTATTTTATAGTATTTTTTTCTTATTTTATTTATTTATATTTTATTTTATTATTCTTAAGTATAAAAAACCTAAAACCGGTCAATTCTTGTGACACCCGGACGGTTGCTCTCCCGTCCCAGCACCCAACCGATGTGACGTGTGAATCCAGTCCAGTTCTGCCTTGGCCTTGACAATCGTGCATAGGGAGAGATTGCCAAAGGGTAAGATATGTGCCAAATCCGTCATTCGATGCCTTGGCTTGCCCAAACCTCAGCCTTCTCGAGGAGATCTGCACGCCTTTGATCTTATCATCAAATAAGCAACCGTTGCGGCCGCACATCACAACCACTTGAGAGCTATAAGCGCGGATTAAGGTGCAGGATCATAGCCAATATCTCAACAGAAGCAAGCCTCAAAGCAAAAAAGTTAACGGCGTCTGAGCTCGACTGTAGGCGAGGGCCAGCCTTCCAACATAGTTTAGCTGGCCTTGAGACCTAGACTATTGCTTGTTCTGTCCTTCTACATAGTGCTAGGGCGACACAAGGCCTGAATTTGACCTAATATTCCCAAATCCCTCTTCCTCACACCAGCTAAGATGTGGATTGGATTGGTTCACAAGAGATAGTTTCAATTATGGATGCTATGAAATCATCGTGAACAGAAGTGTTGTTCTTATATCCCGATGGTCCTTGGCAAGTGTCCGAGGATCGTTGGCTGGCTTCCAAAGGCTGCAATACCACTTCGATGACCTTGGCAGACATCAGCAACGATGGCGTCGTGCGTGATGCCAGCCGGTCTGTCAGTGGAGGTGAGTAAGTTGGTCTGTGAATGGATCCCGTCCCATCTTTTGGACAATGGTTCCCAAGCGCGAGAACCAAGAGCTTGAGACAAGACACATATCCCTTGTTCCTCACCCGATCGCAAACAAGATGCGTTTGCATCTTGTCACTTCTGACGTCTTTTACATACAAGCCTTGCATACACAGCCATGCATCAGGGTGCGTGCTAAAGACAATGCTTACACGCGGAGCACGGCACATGAAGCACAACAAAACATCATGATGAGAATTCCATCTTGAGCCTTGTACTGAAGCACGCACACCAAGTGTCTCCACCAGAAGATCCAGCAAATGCCCACGTGCAATAACAAAGATGATAGACACGCCCTTACTCTGTACGGTAAAAGAGAAACGTACGTGGGCTTCAGCCAGATCCCCCCCCCCTCCGCATATAGCCACTCAGAGGCACAAGGAGATACTTTTAGTGAGTGTCGATCACACCGTGCCTCCCCCTCCACATCAAACTTGCGCGCGTTCCTTGCTGGTATTGTCGACTCAATGCCCAACCGCCTTTGGCTTGTAATCAGAACCAAGAAAATGTCGAGGGAACAACTCCGTGACACGATCCAAAGGTTGGGCGGCACGGGCCCCTTCTCCTTCCCCTCTCCCCCTGACTCAAGGCGAAGACGACAGGAAGATGGGGAGATCCCTATGGATTGTACTCTACATCTGCCGGACTCTTGCTCAAAAGTTCCTCTTGGAGTGTGGATGAGCCGCGGGTCCGGGCGTTGACTACCGAAGAAGTGCAAATGGTTCCATCCGTGCATGATGGCCTATCAGTTCGATGATACGTTCTGCTCTGTCTGCTCTGTTGAAGACATCACACGTACTCTGTATGGTGTAGGTACAGACAAAGTCATTGGTATGGACAGCCAATCCAAGCCAGCCTTCCATGGCTTTGGGTCTTTCAGGCCCAAGCGTCCGGCTGAGATTCATGGCGACCTGAAAGGTAACATGCTCAATTCGCCAATGTTACTTTCGGCTGCTGACTTATGGAGAATCCCTTGGTGAGAGGACTGTCAATAAATCGCCGCCAAGCTAAGGCCTAGCTAAACTGCTGCCTTCGGATGATCATCGCTCTTGCAGTCTTGTTAATGAGGTGAAACCACCAGCTCGGTTGAAGGACCCCAAAACTCTGCTTCATCCCTGTAGCTGTAACAAACATGCGAAGTCGGAGGCTCCGCTGTGAGCTGAGGTAAGATGAGAATTGAAATGAGTGCTACACCAGTCTTGGCAAATCATCCGTTCAGTGACCCAGCAAGCGGTCAACACTCAGATCATTGTTAGGTAAAGGGGGTTGGGAAGCAACTCAACATCGTTCACATGGTTATGAGACAGGAGATTAGCACTCGGTGCAATGCAACCAGACATTCGAAACATTGAAGCCGTTTTTATTATCTATCAGAACGCCCTGACGCATGCAATGACCCCCTTTCAACTGACAGCATTCCGAATTACATGCTAACCTCCCTAAATCCATCCATACCTAACGCAAGAAAAGAAAAGTCCTTGGAATAAACCCCTGCTATCACCAATAGAAGTATCCTCGTGAACCCAATCTTCCCTGCCTATACAAATTCTCACAGCACAATCGCCAGCTCAGGTCTATCCATCCTGTCTTCATCAAGATTTGGGTAATATGGCACCATCGCGTCAGCCCCCTGAACGTATGCATCGTTGTACAAGCGCCAGTATGGAGTTCTGACCTTTCTCGCCGGATGGAACAAGCCCGCCCAGACGTAGTTGAGCACCAGGCCTGGCCCGACTGCCATTCGAATGGCCTCAATGGCCTCCACGATACGATCGATGACATGTGGGCTAGTCTCGAATAGATTTGGGTACAGAAGGTTGAGGAGATGCACCATAGCGTCCTCGCATCCAAGACCAACCACGCCTAAGGCAATATGCTTGACGACGGAAGCTGCTGTTTGACGGTGGACCTGGTCACGGTCGATGAGAGCGTCTTCCAGTAAGGGAGTCACGGCGTAAACGTAGTCCTTTGCCATCTCGCCAATATACTCGAAAAGGAAGGAAAGTGACTTGAGCACACCATTCTGCACGTTGAGCTCTGGGACACGGTATTCGTTCATGAGCGCAGGGAGAACTGTGAAGGGAGCACAAGTTTCGGCAACGATACCAATGGCAACAGCCGTGTTAACACGGGACTGACGCTCCTGCACTCGAAGATTGTTCAACAGAGTTGCCAGCACATCCTGAGGACCAATAGCTTTGGCAATGAAACCAAACGTGTTGTTCGCAGCTCGTCGAATGCCCTTCTTGTGAGCCTTGAGCATATCGAGCAACTCAAAGCAAATTCGCATCCATTCTCGGGCATTGACGCTCTCAGGTCCGCGATCCGCGATACGGCCGACAAGATCAATCGTATTCTCCTGAACCTTTTCGTGGCGGTTTCGCAGGATAGGGGTCAGTCGTGGGAGCAGCTCCTTGATGGGTGGTTGCATCTGCGCAATACCAACAACTGTGACGATGGACCGTAAAGCACCCAAGATAGATCCGAGAACTTCGGGATACTCTTCGCCCAGATACTCGTAGAGCACAACACCAAGCTTACCCATGAGGGCGTCCTCACCACACTGCTTCATAACCATAGCAATTCGAGAGATCAGATCTGCAGCCTGTTGTCGAACCGTTGCCGATTTGTTGTTGAGTCGCCATAGAATAGTACTGACGATTTGAGGGATGTAGGGCTTGCAGCGGGTTCCCAGGGCATTGACAACAGAACCAAAGCCGTTAAGCATGATAATGTCTTCAACGCTCTGCTCCTGGAACGCGTGAAGGATACCGTCAACAAGCCGCTCCTCTAGGCGCTCGCCGATATCTGCTGCGCCCAAGCTTGCAACGATCTTCTCCACTGTTTCGACAGTCATTTTTCGGTATGGTTCGCTCTCGTCTTTGAGGTTGTTGACGATCCTCTCCACGATTTCGCTGACTCCAACCTTTTGGCCGATGTCGACAGTTGTTTCCACGACTTGTCGATAGTTTCGCTTATCCAAGGCCATCCTTCGTACCCAGAAGCTCTTAAAAAACTCGTCCAAAACGTGTTCCTTAAGGTATCCTGCAGTGACACCATCCGTCCCGGCGCACTGAGAGACAACCTTGAGAACCACCTTCTTCATTTCTTCGTCGGGTGACGAAAATTCGCGAAGCAGGATCTCCATGATTTGGCTGGTATAGTAGTTGGCATACTCCTCGTCCATCAGGGGAATGATGTATCCAACAGCCTTGAGGAAACCTGCGAGGCCTTTGCCTCGCTGCTTGCGGGCGCCCGTCCATAGAGGGTTAAGGATGTCATCAAAGCTCTCGATACCGTAAGGGTTAGAGGCCTCGGCCAATGCGGCAATAGCCAGACTGGTGACTGTCCTGACCTTTGTCTGTTCATCGTTGAGGTTAGGCCCAATACACTCAACAAGACCCTTGAGGTGAGGAAGCACAGCACAGCCCATTAGAATAGGAATTTGCTGAACAATCTTGACGCCCGTGTGACGGGCTTGCCATGACTTCTTACTTCTGCAGACAGCCCTGAGGAAGGGTAGCAAAGCAGGTATGCCAAGGGCCGACGCTACCACTGCAAAGGCTCGTGCTGTTGTGTTCCGGACGTATTCATCGACGTGGTCAATATCAGGTCGCATAGTGCTGATCATGGTAGCAAGACCAGCAGCCTTGCTCAGATTAGAGATGATTTCGCGTCCCTCCACTCTCGCATAGTAGTCTTGGTCGATGAGCAATGGCTCGATGACGACCAGGATCTTGTGGACATAGGGGCGTACAAGATCGTCGAGCTTGTAGAGAATTCGGTCAATAACTTTTACCAGCAAATGGCGCTCTTGGTCCTCCAACGTCTTCTCCATGAGTAGGGGCAGGATTTGGTCAAACAGAGGCCCAGCTCCGAATTGCCTGGCATTATCGGTAATCTGGCGAAGAGCAGTCTTCCTCATGGGGGGAGTGCCGTTCTTGATTTTCAACAGAAGCCTCATGATCTTCCTCTCCTTCAGCTCTTCGACCGTTAGAGCATTCTCGTCAGAACCGTCAGTGAGCTTTCCGAAATACGCCATGTCTTCGGCCTTGAAGAACTGTAGGTCGCCTACTCCGGGAATCTCTGCAGGCATTGGCTTTCCACTGAAGCGTACTTGTTCAGGATCCTGCATCATGAAGCCTGATTGGGAAGCAGGGGTGGCCATGAGCTTGTGTGCTGGAGCGCGGACAGGTTCGTAGCCAGGGGGAGGCTCAAGGATCTTGTAACCCTCGCTTTCACCAGGTAGGAGGAGGTCGAGTTCCTCGTCGCTGAGAGGCATGTTTCGACCAATGTCGGTACCAAAAGTTGTTGGCAGAGTAGGTGCGGATGATGGGTGCGCAGGAGTAGCTAGCCCTGTGTTGCCCATTGGCGTGGCAGAAGGGGCCTGATCCCATCGCGAACGCTTTCTAGAAACCTCTGCTCCAGGCGCAGGAGCTTGATCCCATCGTGAACGCTTGGGCTTCGCTGCTTCGCCAGCCTCAGCCGTATCATCCTCGGCTGGTGCCGACGACACATCCCATCGCTTCTTGCGCTTCCGAGCGGTCGAAGAAGCCTCGGTAGCATCAGTCTCGACGTTACCATCTGTTAGCGTGGGCTGTGCATCGCCATCATCACCAATCTTGCCTTCCTGCTTCGCTTTGATGGCTTGCAAAACGCGCTGCTCCTCCCTTTCTAGTTCACGAGCCTCCATAATCTCGCGGTAATTGGTGCCATTCTCAGAAGCGCCAGCCTGGCGGTCCTCGGCAAAGGGATCGGCGCGTGTAGGAGTGAGGGCGCGATTGAATCGGCGCTTTTGATAATCTGTCTCACGATCGACAATTCGACCACTCTTCTCGCCTTTCCCAGCAAGGATATCATCTTCCTCCACGCCGCCTCCACGAGCGAACTCATCAATCATCTCTCGCGATGCGGTATACTGGCCAACTAGCCGTCGCGTATCGTCACCATCGCCCATGTCTTCATCGTCGTCACCCATCGGTAGCGAGGTGTGATAACCGGAAAATCTATCAGCTCCATCGCGATCGTAGAGGGTACTGTCGGCGCTGTCGGTCAACTTCTGCTTAGTATCGTCGACTCGCTGATTTGCTGCATCAAAGGTTCGCGAACCCTTGTTACCAGAAGAGGCAGCATTTCGCTCCTGCTGGAGCTTCTTGATGGTCTCGAAATCCGCGTCAGACATTTTGGATTATGGCATTCGCAGCTTCATCCCGGTTCGAGAGGACAAGGGGCGCTCGAGGCGTTATCGTTTCGCATGGAGAGTTGAAAGTAGATGATGGGTGGTCGCAAAATTACACTCCTTGACGAAGCTTTCCTAGGTTGGGAGGCGATCTTCTCCACCCGAGCTTTAGCCGCTTCCTTAAATTCATGCATGTGCCCGCTTACTAGAAGAGGTAAATTGTCAATAATGCTTTGGCATCTGGTGACCACACTACCTTAGGGGAGCAAAGAAAACTCCCGAGCCTGATGCTGAATGACAAAAAGACTTAGTTTACATTAGCATAAGCTTAAGATACATTTTGTTCAGTTTATTTCGACAATCCTCTATCAAGGCCTGATGTTTTCCTGCTCCCCCAGGCCACACCAGACATTGGTAAGAAGCATTACACCACATGACGAATGGTGAACTTGCTGAGAATATAAGTCTCAACAGCCACTAGGATGATATCCGGTTTTTTATTTCAACAGAGCTTGGAGTAAAAGGAGTTTTAGATCTGAAATACCATGACAAGTTACCATCCCTTGAACTTACATCTATCCGAAGTCGCATGTCGAGAAACGGTGAACTGAATCATATCATACATCTGCCTGCATTCTGTACGTCAGGTCCAGGAAATACATAACGTAGCAATAGCATAGCGCCAGTGGTCCTCAGATGCAGGGGAAATATAATTATCTTGTGGTGAGCCTATAGGCTTAAGTCTTATCATCATGAGACTCGCATTCACCACCAACACTTACAACCCAATTATTCAATATTTATAGATTGCCTTGCTTCGACATAGCAGCCATTAGATCTACTACTTTGACTCATCCCAGCCAGATGCTGAAAGACACTCTTACGAAGTGCGCACCCGTTTTGACCTTCTCAACTGTTTGATTTCCTCCAACCCTTGCTCATCTGTGGGTTCAATGACTGGTGTTTCTTCCTTTACCAATGTGTCACTGTCGGTGATCGTGATAGTCTTCTTTGTTTTTGATCTCGTATGTTCTGTGGAACCATACGCCGCCAATTCGACCACAGTAGGCTCGTCCTCTTCTTTTGCAGTCTGAGCTGCAAACTCTCTCAAATCAGCGGTAAAGAGAACAGAGTGAGCCCAGCCGGCAAACGGCCCCCAGAGGCTTCGGAAGTGGTCCCCAACAGCCTCGTAAGTGGCCTTGTTCAATGTTTTGGCCTTTGATTTTCCAAACTTGTAGTCTCGCTGAGCGATTTGCCAAACATGGGTGTCAACAGGAACTGCCTCTCCCCAGCCGAGGCCCATGAGGCATACGCAGTCGGCAACTTTGGGACCAACCCCTTTCAGAGTGAGTAGTTGCGCAAGTGCTTCCTTGTAACTCGCATGCTTCTCCTTTGGCACAGGCGTTGTGTTGAAGCCTGGTTGGTCAGGATTTCGAAGGCTTTCCAACCAGGTTTCCGGCTTCTCGTTGGCAACCATCCTTGCTGTTTCAGCAATGTACTTCGCCCGATATCCAAAACCTAATTCTCGAAGATGCGATTCGACATCATCTCCTGTAAGGTCTTGGGGCGATGGGAAGTCATGGAATGGCTCATCCCCCATGCATGCAATGAGCGGGCCGTAGTTCTGACACAGCTTGTACACCTTGGTTACCCGATCAATTATGAGTCAAATCATGCGCAAGCGATCCACACTCACCATTTGTGATATCCGCGTAATATTGTTGTTGCTGCTACAGATAAAACATATCAATGTCTCCCAGGCATCTTGACTGAGAATTCGAACCCCTTTAAACTGGGGAGCCCTCTTTTTAAAGTTGGCATCAGCATCTGACCATTGTTTGTAAAGCGGTTCGAGACTAGTATCCAGGTTGAAATAGTGCCTTAGGAGAGCCTCTGTGTCGTTGGGTGCTGGCGTCAAAGGTTTGGGCGCTGGAAAGGTGACCCGATAGTGCAGATGAGTTGAGTCCTGCTTCAAGTGAAGAAGTCGGCCATGCAAAGTGCAGGTCCTGAAAGAGTTAGCATAGTCGACAGGCTGCGGATTGAATAGTAACTCACCATTCATGGTTAATCTTTTGCCATCTAAAAGACTGCCCACATCTCAAGGTGGTGTTGATGCAAAGCTCCCCTAGACTAACAGGCAATTTATGCCAATCCGTCTTACCCACGACAGGCATTGAGAAAAGGATTCAGCCCGTCTACTCAAGCTGGAAGAGGCATTAGCAAGAAAGATGCGTCAAGGGAGCGAATTGGCAGCTGGAAACCGACACTGCCTCTCGTGGATCTCCCGTGGCGACTCAAGGCTAATGATGTAATGTGCTATTGGATGATGAACGCTGTAGCCCCTGGAACTTGAGAGACTACCTACCTGACAACGAGCATAAGCCAAAATCCAGCATATAAAGGTTTATGAGCAGCGATCTATCATATAGCTAATACAATAGTTCTGGGTTTTAGAGACCCTACTTAGAAGGCATATTTAGGACCAGTAATGGCACCTTTCAGTACAAATAATACATATCGTGAGTTCCGTTCATGAAAATTCTCTATTCTCGACTCTGTTTGCTACCTACCTAGGTAGTACTGGAGTTTTTCGCAAGCTGCCATAGCCTAACCCGAGAGGCCAAGTCCTGAAATGTGGCGCTAGGCCCAAACCTTACTAACGTTAGCGCCTCCTGGCAAAAAAAGCTCCAGCCTCGCGCGATGCCTGCCAGCTCTTTGAAATTAGAACCTCGTTGCGGCTTGAATCAACGAATCCGCCTTCCAACCATTCGCACTCATCAATTTCAGAGGACACATCCAAGCTCTGGAGTCGCTTGTTGCTGCTAAAGGTATGAACGGGGACAGCTATTCCTCCCGAGGTAAGTTCTACGGCAATGTGATACTTGATCGCGTCGCGTCGCTAAATCCTTACCACACAGATGGGCGCAGGGGACGAGATTATCCTGTAAGTAATCCATATCCATATTATCCTGTCAAATGTGATTGAAACTGACTCCGCTTAGCCTCGAGGCGAGAGAGGCGATAGAGACGATCGTCGAGACCGACACCGTGACCGCGACCGGAGACGATCTCGCTCACCCGAGCACCGAGGCCATCGACGAGGTGAAGGCGATGTCGATGCCTACTCGTCCAGCCGAAACCACCGCGACCGTGAGCGCGAAGACAGATACTCGGGCCGCGAAAGACGAGGTGGCGATCGTGAGTGGGATCGCGATCGGGGATCATCCCGTCGAGATGCCAGACGCGACGATGATGAGCGTCCTAACAGGCGAGACCGAGATCCCTACGAGGACCGTCGTCGCGGTGGAAGAGATCGACGTGAGGACAGATTTCCAGCACAGCAGGAGCGCCGTAGCGCGAGCCCACCACCTAAGAAGCGAGAGCCAACTCCAGATCTTACCAACATCGTGCCTGTCCTGGACCGCAAGCGTCGCCTGACTCAGTGGGATATCAAGCCTCCAGGCTACGAGAATGTTACAGCTGAACAGGCCAAGCTGTCGGGCATGTTCCCTCTTCCTGGCGCTCCTCGGCAACAGCCAATGGACCCGAGCAAACTACAGGCATTTATAAACCAGCCTGGTGGGCAAGTCACGAGCGCTGGACTGAAAGCCAATAACTCTCGCCAGTCAAAGCGATTGCTGGTTTCAAAAATCCCCTCAGGTACAAGCGAAGAGGCCCTCATGTCCTTCTTCAACCTCCAGCTGAATGGATTGAATGTCATCGAGACAACAGACCCTTGCGTCCTGTGTCAGTTCTCCAACGACCGGTCATTTGCCGTCATCGAGTTCAAAGATGCCCCCGAGGCAACAGTTGCTTTGGCAATGGATGGAATATCTATGGAAGCCAGTGATGCATCGAATGGTGCGGATGGAGGTCAACGTGGCCTTGAGATTCGCCGGCCCCGTGACTACGTAGTGCCTGCAGTAACTGAGGAAGTCTCCTATGATTCCGAGGTCGTCTCGAACATCGTTCCGGACACTGTCAACAAGCTCAGCATTACCAACATCCCTACCTTCTTGACAGAAGAGCAGATCATTGAACTGCTGGCGAGCTTTGGCAAGCCCAAGGCTTTTGTTCTTGTCAAGGACAGAGGGACAGAAGAGTCCAGAGTGAGTTCAACCTATTGTGCGAAAATGAGACTTTCTCTTTAACACTCCCAGGGAATCGCGTTTGCCGAGTATCAAGACCCCGCCGCCTCCAATCCAACCGCGCTCGACACACTCAACGGGATGGAAATTGGAGGCAAGAAGCTCAAGGTTAGCAAGGCTAGTATCGGTCCTACACAAGTCGCCAACTTCGACGTGGGTATTACCGCTATCAGTGGTCTTGCTTCTCAGACTGCCAATGAGGTTGAGAGCAGTCGAGTGCTTCAGCTTCTGAACATGGTGACTGCTGAAGAGCTCTTGGACAACGACGACTACGAAGGTGCGTGTCCTTGACCATTTCAACGAACTCATACTAACAAAGCCTGCCAGAAATTTGCGAAGACGTTAGGGAAGAGTGCTCCAAGTTTGGTAAAATCATCGATGTCAAGGTTCCACGACCCACTGGTGGCAGTCGACAATCTGCTGGTGTAGGCAAGATCTTTGTCAAGTATGAAAGAGCCGAAGACACAGCAAAGGCTCTGCAAGCTCTTGCGGGACGCAAGTTTGCTGACAGAACTGTCGTGACAACATATTTCCCAGAGGTAAGATTGGACCCTTAGGTTTTGGTTGATAACGACTAACCCGACATGTAGGAGAACTTCGACGTTGGGGCGTGGTAAGAGGTAATATCGTTTCCATCCAAGGCGACAATATGTTTACTACCTTGGGTATATGGGTTGAGGGGGCAGGAGTCTTCTATCGGTGTACGGGTAGGGAATCAATTGAAAATGTAAAACACAGGGCATGGCAAAGCATTTGGTATCATCGAATTCAATATTACCGACCTCCGCATGTGTGAGCAGGCACCAAGTGCAAGTTAGGTTCTGCATCATGTTGACGTGGATTTGTTTTACGAGAATGCAATGTTGACTACTACGAGGCCATGCACATGTTGATGGGTCGATATGGATTGGTGGGCTCGAGAACGGGATACATTATTCAAGGTACTATCTATCTGCAAGATGTCTACTAATATGAGGCAACTTCAAGCAGGGGCAAGTAGGCCAAGAGATCTATAATCGGTTAGTGTCAAGTCCAACAGAGAAAAGCAAGTCGAATTGCAAATAAAATGACCAGATCAGAAGTCCTGTTCATTCATTGAGCCCGAGGGCTCTAACATAAGAGGTACCAGAAATAAGTAAAAAGTGATTTATCATCATGTCAAGGTCGAATGAGACGGTATGAGGAGCATTGTGACTTACCATACGATTGAAAGCTGTAGCGCAGAGATTTCTGAGCTCTGCTTCATAGAGAACTTCACGTTTAGGGAAGAAAAACTCAAACCGCGCGGTAGCAAGAAAAGTAAAGAAACGGGACATGAGCTTGGACCATTCACGTGACTTCTTATCGATTGTTCTCGTGGTGGCTTATCCGACCAATCGATTCGCATTCGCTACCCTAACTAGTGCACACAAAAGGCATTTCTCCCAAAAGATCATTTTGCAACTCCACGACTCCAACACTGATCATCCAGCATCACCACGCCAAACCGACAAGATGGGCCGACTTCACAGCAAGGGAAAGGGCATTTCTGCCTCCGCTCTCCCCTACTCACGCTCTGCTCCTGCGTGGTTGAAGACCACCCCCGAGCAGGTTGTTGAGCAGATCGCCAAGCTCGCCCGTAAGGGTGCCACTCCCTCTCAGATTGGTGTTGTCCTTCGCGACAGCCATGGTATTGCCCAGGTCAAGCTTGTCACCGGTAAGGATTATGCGCATGGAAATTCAAGATAAAAGCAACTGACAGAAAATCGCAGGTAACCGAATTCTCCGAATTCTCAAGTCCAACGGTACGGTTCCCTGAACGAATAAAGGATGTGGCGACGGAAACAAATACGTCTTCGACGGAGACACACCATCTCCTTAATGCCTCTGTACGGTTGAGACTGACAGAGAGATTTTAACAGGCCTCGCTCCCGAGCTCCCCGAGGATCTGTACATGCTTATCAAGAAGGTACGCAAGTCATGTCAAAATTTTCCCTGTCGCACAATTTCAGGCTAACAAATCAAAAGGCTGTCGCCGTCCGAAAGCACCTCGAGCGTAACCGCAAGGACAAGGACTCCAAGTTCCGTCTCATTCTTATTGAGTCCCGAATTCACCGCCTGGCTCGCTACTACAAGACCGTCGGTGTTCTCCCTCCCACTTGGAAGTACGAGTCCGCTACTGCCAGCACCATTGTCGCTTAAGCGAAGACATGACGAAGAATGGCCGCATTGGTTGGTGGTGATGGTTTCCCGGGTCACGGAGTTGGGGGACAAACATGGAAAAAATTGCATTTAGAGCCATGGTGCTTTCTGCTCGCCCCCTCTGGGAGGATCAACAGCGACGTCAACCGCTCAAATAGAAAGCTCTTCGACCGCTGAAAGTACGCTTATGCAATGGGACATTCTCAACCCAGTGACGATAAAATTATTGAACCTGAACGCCATATATGCCTTCCGCTGCCATGCCAATTGCGTGCTACCGTGGTAAATTTTGTGATATCGTGGATTTAGCCAGTGCCTTCCAGTTCCTTTGACTTCTGAATGAGATACTCTCCTAGTACCCGGAGAGGATCACTCGGCCTGTGATGTTGTCAGTCGCCATTCACAAAACACAAGAAAGGTGAGACTTGCTTGTCTTTGGCCAGTTGCTTCACGCCCTCTAACAGTACTCCGGTAACTTTTGTGTTGAGATATCGTCGTGTTGAATCGCCATGAGGGGCAGCTTCGGCTGGTAGGCTAAGACCAGAATCCGGATGCGCAGAAGCAGCTCTGGAGCCTTGCGCCGGAGTTCCTGTTCGTGCAGGTATGGGGCTGGGCGCATGAGTAGCTGGAGCAGGAGATGACTGTCAAGAAGTTAATAGTCTGTCCTCCAAATGGCGCCTGATACAAGAAATTGACTGCCGAAGAAACGCGGGTTCAGGTAAAAAGCGGAACCTAGACAAGAAGTCTCCAGTAACATATATATAGAGGAGAGAGAACATACTGCAGAGTGATCGACTGGCGCATCAGACATTGTCACATCCTTCTGGTCTGAGTTATGTCCATTGACAGCAGATTCAGCTGGTGCTACAACTTGCGGTGTATCTCCTGCTGAGTCTGTTCTGGAGACTTCGTCGGCCATTGTCGATGAGATCAGGCGATGTAAGGTACAGTGCCTTGGCAGTATTTACCAGAATGGCGCTGTTGACAGGTACTTATGGAAGCTGCAAGAGTGGACATACTTGTAGGTGATCCTTTCGCGCCGGCTGATTTTCGGATCAAGATAAGAACCGATAAGCCAGATACCCCGCGAGGTCATGTGTTTTCGTGTTCAGCTAGCGTGCCTTGTCTTTGTCATCGCGTGCACATCGTTGGACATTCACTCGTTAATAGTGTTTTTCAACTTCTACTTTCGTCTGACATGGCACAGGTTTAATGATGGATGCGTTCGTGACGAGGCTTCCCAAGCCGCAGAGTCAACTTCGAGAGCAAGTTCGCGGTGACTCACCAGAAAAGGAGAGGCCTTCCAAGCGAGCCAAACGGCAGGGGTCGCCAGACTCTGAGGCCGAGGGGGGCCTATGCCCTGATCACCCCCAGGATATCTCACCGAGGGAGAATTTACCTGATAATGGAGCAGCTAAAACTAAGTACCAATTTGAGGAACGCCCCCGAATTACGGACATTGAGAGCACGTTACCGCCCACTGCTGAAGGCCAAGAAGCAGTCCAGCAGTATGAGACAATGAAGTCATCACAGGCCTCGGCGCATGATGAGGATGACACCACGGAAACGTCTCAGCCACTTTGGGTCAAGGGACGAAGCTCTATTTATGTGGATGCCTTCAATCTTGCACTCGAGACCGTCCTAGAGGAAGAATCGCATTTATTTGATGGGAAAGAGGCCGAGGTTTTTAAACAATGGAGAGAGTTGAACTACGAGGCTCAGTATCTGTATGCACTCTACGCATTATCACAAACCTGATACTCGCTTACATTTCGAAGCTACGTTAGGCTCTTTCTCAGGAAAACTGCATCGTGGCATCGCCATAGCCGTCTTGGATACCATAACGACATCTCGGATCTTGAGGCAGCGATAACTACCCTGCAATCGTCTCGAATTCTGCCAGCAGGCACAGCCACCCCAATAGATAACCCATTTCATGATCTTGAGCTTGAAGAGTCGAGACTGGATGAGACGTTCAGCTTTGCCGATAGATCAGAAGATCGCATCGATTCTGTAGAGGAGGCTGCGTCGCTGCTGAGCCTAGATGAGTTGAAAGAGCTTGCTAAGGAAGCAAAAGTCCAAGGGCGTAATAAGTCAGAACTCATTCGTTCACTAGTAAAGATGAGCAAGCAACAGTCTGGATTAATGTCGGTGGGCCTCAGCAGACACAACAGCCGTGGTTCTGTTGCCGAAGACCAGGAAAACTTGGATGCAAAAGTTAAGGGAAAGGGCATCGCAAACCTTCGGCGAGAAGATTCGAACCGAGAGCAGCATTTTCTTACAAAAATTCTCGCAATCCTTGGACCTTGCATTCGATTGTCGCCATCAGCCTTCAAACTTTTTGAACGGGTGCATCTTGTGTTCTATCGATCGACAGAGTGGACAGAGAAATCCCTAACAACAATCATTCTTGCTAAAATTGCAAGACGTCATTTTCCTGAATACATTGTGTGCCGAACTTCGACTATATTTATGTCGCGCCTGCACCTACTAGAGTATGAAACTGCCATTCGTCTGGAGGCTGAAGTTGATGCATGGGAATCCAGCAGCCCACCCGGAGATGAGGGCCTCAGACTGATGGTTAACATCTTCGAGAAAGTTTACCCGCGATGGAAGATATTGGTTGAAGAAGAGCAGCACAAGGAGCACACTGTCTATGAAATAGGAGAGGGTGCTTACTTGAGACGTTTCACGCCAGGCCACTCGTATACGAGAATTGTCCATAAAGCAGCACCAGTTTTTGGGAAGCTCAAACAACATCTCAGAGAGCATGAGCTGCTCACCGAGCTTCTCGATCAACGACTATTCCATCCAGCAAGACGAGGCGGCTGGTACCAACGAAAGGCTCTTCTGGAGGAGCATTATATGCCAGCTTTGGATCCAAATCCCAAATTCACAGATTCCGAACAGCAGAAGAAACATTGGAAGAAAATCGCAGTTGCTACTTGTGAGGCTGGCCTACAAGACCCGGACTGCCATCTGATATTTCACTATGACTTGCAAAAACGCCTTGTCAAGCTAGAAAAGAAACTACGTATACCACGTCGCTTACAACACGATTTTGGCCACGTTGATCTGCAAAAGCCTATTGAACACACCATTAAAGGAATTCAACTCAAGAAGGATGTCATCGCAAAGGGCGGTCGCCAAGTTTCAACCAAAACAATATGGCTTGATGAGCTAGACACCCAAGAGGAGTGCAGCGTTGAAGCAATGTGTTTGAGTCAATATCGATCAGAGGGTTGGAAGGGGTATCACGCTGAGGGTGGAATTATTCGCACTCTTTTCGCGTACCTCTTTTATGATATTCTCTTTTTGTATATTCCAAATGTGTTTCAGACAGCATATCAAACATGCCCGCTGGATCTTCACACTGATGCTTTCTACCCATCCCGAGCATCGGAAATCAATCACAGACTAGTCGAAATTGCCAATGGAGAGGCTCCACAACTCATTCGAAAAGTCTGGGAATTGGAACATGAGAGGAGAACAAGTGTGGTGGGCCTTAACTGGGATTTCGAGATTGACGACCTCGTAGAGCTTGCTGGGTGCTTCGAGGGAAATGCTCTTGCAGCAGTATGCAAGGTGATGGCTCAAGAGTACAGACAACGAGGCGGGGGTATCCCGGATCTAATTCTGTGGCGCACTAATAATCTACCAGAAGATTCAGCAGAGGTGCCTGGAAGGCCAAAAGGGGAGGTTATGTTTTCGGAAGTCAAGAGCGCCAACGATCGGTTGAGTGACACTCAACGGCTATGGATCCATGTGCTTACTGGAGCAGGGATAAAGGTTGCGCTCTGCAACGCTTTAGCGAAGGAAGTGAGGGAAGTGGATTGATCCCATGTCCAAGACCAGAATGAACTTCGTGCTATTGAATCACGTTTCAAGGCAAGACGGGGACAGGGCACTCTGATTTCCATCAAGCTAAAAAGATGCATCTCAAGTTCCCCAGCTACCCTGCAATTTCACACTGCATTCAACCCAGCCAAATCTTGGGGCGGTGATCGTCTCGTTCTGGGAAGACTATAATTATCTCCACGGGTGTGAATGAGAGGTTTTAGCTTGAGATCCGACGATCTGACTTTCGAGCCAAAATTAGCAACTGGCAAAGCTTTCGAAACATGTCTGGAGCCTTGTTCCACCCAGCAGCCTGGTCACAGCGGTCTCAAACTCGTTTCTAATCTCAGACTCAGGGCTGAGGATCCCTCCTTGGTTTCAGATAGGCGGGAGGCGTGAGCTGGGCATCTCACGTGCATGGTAGCCAATAACAGGAGTGCAGACGAGACGGTGTGATGTGCAGGGTTGTCACAATACCACATGCGCATCTCGTCACTGGCGCATTGGGTGAGTTGAGCGAGTCAATAGGCTACGAGGGTTCTCAATCCAGGTTCTGGAGCCTCTCGGAAATCTTCTGTTTGCTGAACACGATGCCATGATGTGCTGGGCTCCAGGTAAACTGGAGATTAGGCATGGTAGATCGGTGTTTCTCTCACCTGTCGGCCTCGTGCCATGGTGATTGACTGATAGTGTCCCAGGGCCTTGGTCACCTGGATGACCAGAGGTGATGGAATGAGCTTGTGTTTGGAATAGGGGACAAGAGCCTAAGCTTGAGTTCACAAGCAGTGAGGTTCAGCATATTGTCACAGGCTGGTGCGGACCCAAGATTCACATCATCACGTCCCTGGTGACAATACCACTGGGGGCCCATTGGAAACACGCCAACTGGTCAGTTAGCGCATTGTATCCCTCACAGTAGCTGGGTAGTATGCGCGAAACAAATTGACAAGAGTAGAAACGAGAGCGAGAGAGGAGACGCAGACATAGGCGCACCTGAAGCAAGCCAACACGACACAACATATAGCGCAGGCATTACTCCGTACTATTGCGGGCCATACAAAGAGACAGAAAACAACGCTTCTGCATGTCGCTATGTCCTCAATCCATTAAGAACCCCAACCCTCACAAATACAAATCAAAATCGTCGACCCACAGCCCTGGGCGCTTAGCACGGATCCAATCATGTCAACTCGTCTTCCATGGTGGGTGATGGGCTCTCTCATGTTAGCCAATAACACATTCGAAGACCATTTCCCGGCGCTTACAAGCCAAGTTTATGGGGCTCCCTGGCTCTACTTGGACCAGGGTGCTGGGTCGCCAGAAGCTAGAGACCACGCCGCTTTTAAGTCTAAGTCTTTCTAGTGGTCCATCGCCCGGGTAATGGGAGGGGGGTGCCGACAGTGGGCGAGCAGCATTGAAGGGATCCAATTCCTGAAGTTCAAATGGTTCCTTCGTACTGAATTCGCAGCGCAGCGCAATGAAGATGCAGTGGCCCGAAGGAGAACAAGAGAAGCACAACATTGTGGGAACAAGAACTGCCAATGCTTACCGTGGCCCTCTCAGATGCCGCTTTCTGGCCTTGACTATATCTGTCTATCTCTGCATTCGTCCCGTTCCTTAGGCCCAAGAGTTGGCCTAGTGGAGTGCATATATACACATGGATACTTGATTCACGCCTTTGCATTTCATCACAACACGGACCGAGATGCAGAATCAAAACAGGTCACCAATATGTTCTTCATCGTTCGCCCCAATGTAATCTATCGTTCGAATGAAGCCTGAGGCTTGCTGAGATGATCTCTCACAGGTGCTTTGCGACCCATGCCAAGTCTCCCGACAAGGAACAAGGGTATATGCCATCACTTGGGAATAGAAGGAAAATAGGGTAGATTAAGAGCAGGTGGGGTTGAGAGAAGCTTCGAGCTGGCGGCCGTTCTGTAGGCCGCCAGTGCGACCAAGATACGCATCGAGGATATACCCGTTGTGCGGCCTGTTCTTGAGACCATGGCAGATCCATTATAAACGAGCAAAACAAACAAACAAACAAACAAACAAACAAACCATCGATCGATAACATGTGGACATTCCCAATAAGATAAACAGAACTAATAATAAACTTGTAAAAATGGTGACTCAGTCCGTCTAGGCCGGCAGGCTTGGCTCATATGATCAGATACGTACCAGTCAGTCGGTTTCAGTCACCAACACAGCACAAGTCAGAGCACGCGACAAGTTTGGTGTTTAAACAGCCCATGGGCTTTATGAATTTTTTAGTAACGGCGTTGCTAAGGGCTGATTCTGCCCCTGGTACACGGGGTCACCGAAGCTCAAAGCGTTGTTCGAGTCTTCTTCTGACGGTCCCCTCCTCTTCCTTAAATAACCCTATTTGAGTTGAGGGTCGCGGCCGACTACATCCTAGTCGCTAATCCGAACCCCTTCTCCCCCAAACCTTTCCAATTGTGCTGGTATCGTAGTTCTTGGTCCATGCTATGCCCCCAGGGAATAGCACATCCAAGTGGTTAATGAAATTTGTAGAACGCCATCAAACTCCTCCAATCGCACCTCCCGGTCTCCCTATTCCTGGTTCAACTCCTTCCAAGGCGTATCAAAAAGAAAACAAAAAAGTATCAACTAGAGAATGCTTGAAGGTTGAACAGACGGCAGTTTTGGCCGCTGCCATGTGTCGAAGGCCTGCTCCATATTTCGCCTTGAGGTGTGCATCCTCGCCGATTTTCGGTATATTCTTGGTTACAATGCATGTCTAAACAAAAGAAAGTTCATAAAGTATTCGAAGGATCGTTAAAGGTATGAGTTGATCGAGCCGATGATGGTTGTGAGTGTGAACATGATGGGTTGGGGAGGTAATGATTAGCTCAATGGGCTTATTCCACCTTTCGTCTCTTGCCCTTTGGTGCTGGTGCCATTCTAGGTGTGTATGTGACAGTTCTTGTCACCACCTCTCGAATGTGTCGCACGCTTGTCCGTGAGGTCTTCTGCTTCTTCTCTAGTAGGCGAGCCTTGAGAGCAGCATCCCAGTCGAACACTGAATGGACCGGCCTGGCACTGAAGGGGGATCGAGCGGTGCTTGCGCTCAACGGCGAGTCAATATTAGAGACGCTGGGACTGGGAGGCACCTTGAGGCTGGGGAAACAGGCAGGGCCAGTGGGAGGAGCAGACATAGGCGTGGAGCAGGTGAAAGGACTGGGGGGGACCATAGGAGCCGTCGCTGGAGGGGTTGGGCGGGCAAATTTCTTTGAAGTAGTGCTTGAAGCTGAAGACGGAGGGGTGCCTTCTTCACTCTTGCTAGAAGTGTCGGTTTCCTCGCTAGTCTCGGTATCTGGGAGCGAGTCTGGGGTGGTCTGCCCCGAGCTCGTAGCCGGAGAGTTGAGGGCCATAGCCTTGGTGAGGAAGTCGGTATAAGCCATAGGTGGGCTAATAGGCGTCTTGAGAAAGTCCGGATCAGGTTTGAATGTGAAGGAGACGGCCGAGATAGGCGTTGCCGATGTGATCTCGGAAGGAAAGGTAGCGGTGACGGGAGTGGTAAGCTTCCCCAACTTAGGCTTGGCGGTAGGCATGATGATTGTTGAGTTGACGTTGGTAGTCGAGATCAAGACTGGTGATAGTGGGCGAGCTGAAGAGCCTGGGCTGTATTGATTATATGAACCAGCAGCCAATCCCAGATAGTGGGAACTAGTTAGGAGTACAGGCAGATAGAAGCAGCGAGTGAACAGACTACTGACTGACTGGAGAAGAAGCGAAGGTGAGAGGGCAGCAAAGGCAGCAACAGACGATTATAAGGAAAGGACTGCGTCAAGTATTTGGCGCCAGAGGATGAAATTGGGAAGAGGTGGGCGCTTGAAGAAGTGAAGGGGTGTGAAGCAGTTGGAACAATGTGGGGCTATGACGGGCTGTGAGAGTGAAGGGGTAGAGGGGTGTGTAATGAAATCGACGACGACCCCAGCTGGAGGTGTGGATAGGTAAGGTAATCTATGTATGTACCGTACGGGATACCACCAGACTGGGGCCGGGCGCGTGTACATGAGCCCGTAACTACCAGACACGGACGACCACCAAGGCACCATCAGATGTAGAGAAACACAGGACAATAGGTAGAACAGCGATAAGCAGCAATACCAAGCGCGTACAGAGATGCAGGATCAGGCCAAAGAGGGCGGCAACAACACGAGAGACCATGCAATAAACCCGTGAGGGGATGTATGGCGGTGGTTAGTTATCGTTGATATGTTGCTCTTCTCTCAGTCTGAGCACCCTGCCTCACTCTGCAGCGTGTTCAGTCTGCCCCATCATCTATGTTGTCGCCAAACTTGCGATGTGAAGATGTGACTATGCGGTCTTGCCAGCCGGACGCCCAGTGACAGCTGTGCAGTATTATGCTACACAATGTCACTCTATCTCCGCTGGACCTTTGCTGCTGCCGCACAGCAGCCGCCAATGGTTGGTTGGTTGATTCTTTGGTGAGTGGGTGCCATTCAGGTCGGTTGTGTTAGGCTGTTTGCACTGACTGCACAACTCTTATGTCTACCTGGGTGATGGTGTCGTGGCAGAACAATTCCGAGCCAACGCCTGGACCCAAGCTGTGATTGTGACCATAGACTTCTTCTCTCTTTCATCTGAGAAACGCGAGCGACAGTACGGATACTGGACATGTTGGTCGGCGGCTCAACCTTTCAGTTTGCCGGTCATCATGGTTGGTGGGCAGCAAGAGAGACGAGGCGCTGTGATGGTTGTAAGTTGCAAGGACCAAGAGGTTGGATTTGGATTGGCTGACTTTGGCGGTGATAGTCGCGTTAAAAGCAGCATCAACCGCCCTACGCCAACTCGAGAATAGGACCATGCAACTGACAGGGGGCGGGACGTCTGCTGATTCGATAGAGCAGGGTTCAGTCAAGTGCTAGTCTCCCTGCTTTTTTTATTCTCGAATACGCCCTAGTCACCTGTCATCCTGGCTGAAATCTCCCTCTCAGCCTTCAGGGAGCTGTTTGGTCGCCGGAGCCGTTGTTGGCGCCGGGGATTGCTTCCTGGCCCAAATGGTCGGGAGGAATGTGATTCGACCAAGGCAGGACTCGTACAGTACCTAGTCGGCGTGGGAAAACACATGCTCAACTCTCCGGCTCCCACACAAACTGGTCTGTTTTTGGCTCACGGCGTGCCAAAGTACCGAGCGAATAGGATCTCATCCTGGCCTTTTTCGCAGTTCTGACAGCGACGAGGAAGGTTTGATGCTGACGAGTAGCGGTTGATGATTTGCAGCTGAATGACTTTCTGGCGAGTTCTTTCGTAACTATTACGAGGATGAAGCTGGTTTGTCATATCCTTGAGGTCTAACTATCTCGTGTCCCAGATGAATGATGGGAGGGGAACCCGGGGTCAATTCATGTGCTTACAGGGAGATGAAGAGTAATCTAAAGCTTCTATTTTGAACAAATGAGTGCAATTAAGATGTATGCATTGCCTAGGCAGGAACCTAGAACCCAGGCAAGTATTCATTTTACTAAAACATCAGAACTTAATAACCCTATATTTATCTTTGTAAGTCTCCGATATTCAATTATCATTTCCTTTGATCACTGCTACAACTAGCTCTATTCTTGATCTCAATCACGATGCCAAAGTCCGAAACTAGCAACAGCCCCAGGCGTGGTCCTTATTGGCGAGTTATCAACGAAGATGAACATCTCGGCGAATAAAGGTGTGGTCGGCCAATTCCAACGAGCGACCGTCAACTAGCAATATAAGATGCCAATCAGCGACCAGGAACTTTTCCTACAAGACAAATGGCCACCAATCAACGGCTGAACATTGACGACTTACCAAGCAGCACCAAATCAGAGATTGGCCGGTCATGAATGCCTTCCAGCGGCCAATGACCTTGACAAAGGCATTTACGCTGCAAATCGACGCGCGCACAAATAGACCCGTGCTGGTCGTAGAGGCTGTAGCAAATTCGTTCACGGAACCTTAGTGTGTACGAAAACCCACGCTGTGGTTGGCTTCGATGTTTCGGCCTCCTCTGGCGATACGCGAGACAGCTAGATGACCTAGGCCAACTCTACAGTTGGAGAAGCGCGCGTCAATGCGAGGCATTCTTGTTGCAGCTTTTCTTGACGGGTTGCTTGACCAACACTTGCTACGACGTTCAGGCTTCAAACAAAACATATGGCACAGGAAATACATAATTGGTTCATCTAGCATGCTATTGATAAGCGCCACTGACAATGGGTGCCAGGGCATATCATGGACCGCTCTTGTAGACCTCGGTCTTGGTTATGACTCCAGACACGGCGTCACGCGTATGGCCAACAGCTGGTCTGAACTTCTGAAGCGGCGTTTGCTTGAGGTTCTGTACATGATGGCCAGTACTTGCGCTTGTTGGTCATGTACCTGGATCATTGCCACTCTATACTACCTACATCGCGAGATCAACTCTTGGTGCTGCATCAGATACGATACAGTATGATACCTAGATCTATGAAATACGTTTCTCAACTGCGATTTGTCGTCCTGATCTAATACAACGACGGCCGGAGTCGGTCAATCTGTCTTGTCGAGCATGGTCCAGTGTGGTCTATACCGCCCATAGACAAACCGCTGTTGGTCATCGGTGCTGAGTAGAACAGACAGGTGAAGCAACCCTCAATATCCTTTGCCGGCTAGCTCAAGGTGACTTCTCAGCGTTGTCTGAGGGGTCAACCCCGTGCTCCAACGCTTTAGCTGTGTATAGGGTAGCATGATATCCATTCTTCAAATAACCTCCACTAGTCGTATATTTCATCATCCTACATTTGACCTAGTAGGGTAAGGGGATGCCATGTAGGAGATAGAACCCATGATCAAAAGCTTCTATCGGCCAGCAGTGTTATTGAGGAAAACTTCCTTAGTATCATTTCCACTACTGAGCTTGCACCGACTTCACCAAGGATACTGTCCTACTCGTAGCATACTTCAATATGTAGTACAAAACCACATGAATACACAACAAGGCAAGAAAAGGAGCTATACTCATCGGGCTCATCTAGTGCTAATATAATACAGTAAGGTATCTGAGAAGTTAGCACTTAACCTTAAGTAATATATTGTAATGAGAGTCACCGCCCACCTCAGCCACCTCACTCTTAGCTGGTTATGACTGCGAGTTTCAGATTGATAGAATGCAGAACACAGGCCTTACGTTTACTACTGTAGGATTCAATACCAAGTTAAAAACACCTAGCTCTACTGCATGTCAATAAACTAGAACGCTTTGACAGAAGGTAGGAAGGAAACGTTTAAAAGATACCTTGTTCTAAGATATGCCAGTAGGGCAGTGGCCTACCTAGGTAGTAGGTACAGGCTCTGGAGGCTCAAGAGGCTACACCTCAATCGCCATACCACCACGTATGACCGGCCCACTTGTTTTGCTCCTTCTTTTCCAGGCTGAAATCGAGCACTGACTGCCTGCCTAAGGTACCTGGCCATATAGGGGTCTCTGCTGCCTACTATCGTGCCTTCCGATCCAGCTCCTCCCCCACCGTACCGTCCCGCCTTCCCGTGCTAAGTTAATGGTTGGGCAGTCTGGTCAACTGAGCTGAGGAAAGACAGAGAGTCCGGGACTTTTATTTATCATCATCTCGAAGGTTGCTGTTTTAACCCAAAAAAAACAAAAAAACACCTTTCCCCCACCAACGATCTGCTTGTCTCCTCTTTACGCTCACAGGTTTCGACTTTGTCAAGACGGCTGGCTAGTACAGTGCAGTACATTAGCACAGGCCTCGTTTCCTCTGCTTAGTACCATATCACAGCGTGTCTCTGCCTACCTAACCTAGATTCCGAAGCCGAATTTAATGGCTCCGTCATAGGCACCCCTCTCGGCCTCACTTGACTCTTACTCGACCCTCCGTCACCACGCTACAGTACCATTCCATTCCATACCATACCTACATCATCTACCTTACGTACCTGGGTGCTTTACATAAGGCTACTTGCTGTTAGTCACCCGCCCTCAAACGCCAACGCCACCTCCCGATTTCTGCTCTGTACCCTCAGACATCCTTCCACCCTTGGTCTTCTCCCAAGACCTCCCTTAAACCGCCACGATTCCCCCCACCACGAGGAAGCGGAAGGCTGCTGAGGCGACGATTTCCTCTGCCAACAGAGACGAAGAGCCCAACAAGAGAGTCATCGCCTCAGCTGCCGTCGTAGACAAACACGCCCTGCCACCAACTCCACTCACCACCGCCAGCAACCCCATGGATTCCGAGGAGGAATACATGTCGGCTCTTTCGAGCGACGACGAGATAATGCAGGACGAGAGCGGCGATGAGATATCCGCAGGTGAAGGTGTGTTGCCCAATATCCTCCGGGGTCCCCCATATTCCACTACCTTGGTTACTAATGATATTGACATGACAGACTTTGATGACGAAGAATTCGACGAGCCCGATCCTGACTTTGGCCTGATCAAAGATGCAGAGAAGAAGAAGAAATCCGCACATGTGGTCTCATACAAGGTCTATGAACCGAGCGATATTCAACGCCAACAAGATGACATGATCAGCGAAGTCAATATGATTTTAGACATGCAGAAAGAGGATGCGGCCATCCTGCTTCGCCATTTCCGATGGAACAAGGAGAGGTTGCTTGAGGATTATATGGACAGGCCAGAAAAGGTGCTTGAAGCTGCTGGGTTAAGCAGCAATACATCCAGCCCTCCAAAGCTGGAGGTTATCCCTGGCTTCGCATGTGACATATGCTGTGAAGATGAGGAGGGCCTCGAGTCATTTGCCATGAAATGTGGTCATCGCTACTGTGTTGATTGCTACCGACATTACTTGACACAAAAGATCCGTGAAGAAGGCGAGGCTGCTAGGATCCAATGCCCCTCTGATGGATGTGGTCGCATCCTTGACTCAGCGTCACTCGATGTTCTGGTCACCCCAGCACTCGCCGATCGATATCAAGAATTACTCAACAGAACGTACGTCGAAGACAAGGACAATTTTAAGTGGTGTCCTGCCCCAGACTGCCCCAACGCTCTCGAGTGCGGCGTCAAAAAGAAGGACCTGGGCAAGATCGTACCTACCGTCGAGTGTCGATGCGGGTATAGATTCTGCTTTGGTTGTCCGAACCCCGACCACCAACCAGCTCCTTGTGAGCTCGTTAAGAAATGGCTCAAGAAGTGCGCCGACGACTCAGAAACAGCCAACTGGATCTCGGCCAACACTAAAGAATGTCCAAAGTGTAACTCGACGATCGAAAAGAACGGAGGCTGCAATCATATGACTTGTCGAAAGTGCAAATATGAGTTTTGCTGGATGTGCATGGGACTTTGGTCCGAGCACGGCACCAGCTGGTATAACTGCAATAGATATGAGGAAAAGAGCGGATCTGAAGCGCGTGATGCGCAAGCCAAATCCCGGACATCTCTCGAACGATATTTGCACTACTACAACCGATATGCCAACCACGAACAATCGGCCAAGCTTGATAAAGACATTGCCCAAAAGACTGAAAAGAAGATGGTTCAGCTTCAGACGGCTTCCGGAATGTCCTGGATTGAGGTTCAGTACCTCAATTCCGCGTCCCAGGCTCTCCAAACATGTCGACAAACGCTCAAGTGGACATATGCTTTCGCTTTTTATCTCGCCAGGAACAATCTGACGGAGATTTTCGAGGATAACCAGAAAGACCTCGAGATGGCCGTGGAGAACCTGTCTGAAATGTTCGAGAAGCCCACTGCAGAACTGTCTGACCCCAAACTCAAAGTTGACATCATGGACAAAACCTCATACTGCAACAAGCGTAGAGTCATTTTGCTTGAGGATACAGCCGAAAACCTTGCGATTGGTATTACCACCCCGACTCCTTCCAGTATTCCGTTCATTTGACTAATGTTCACGCCTTTAGGTAAATGGATTTTCAACTCGGACCTATTGTCCGCGACCACTTCTGCGCCCGTCAACCGTCGCTGAGGCTCAATTACGACACGACGCCAGAATAACTTTTCAACAAAATGACTTTTTCAGCACGAAGAAGTCAGAGAAGCCATTGGCCTATATCTCAACAGCTGCCGTGTATCAGGGCTATGCCTCCACTGATTGGCTGTATTACTCAGCCCTGAATTTTGCACAAACATCGGATCTGACGAGGGTAGCACAGCAAGGTTACACAGGGGAAGAAAATTTGCCCAAACTCCGCTGGCTGCTCTTTTATTCAATGGCTGACTAGAACTTGGCCCCAATCTATTCCTGTATCATTTGTTCTTGCTGTTCTTCCATAGTTCTCTCATCGTCAGTCATCGTGACCTGTTGCCCCGTGAAAATCGACGAGGCATGGGATCATGGCGTTAGCCCGTTGCCAGAGGCGTTAGCGTGAAGAAAGGGTTATGCTGCTGGAGCCTGGAAGATCTTGGTTTATAGACTTGTTATGGCATGGTGTTTTCAGTTCTTGGTGGTAAGGATCATGATATTCAACAAGCGGGCACGTAAATGAGAACAATTACATATGCTGTTTATTTTTATTCTTAGAAATTCAAGAATGACTGAAAGTGTAGCACTGCTACAAATCGCACAGATGCAATTTTTGTGACAACACAACCAATTCGCCAGCTCGAAGTGTTAGAACAGATCGTACGGACGGGATGTAAGTGGGATATCGAGGTCCGATTGTATTATTTTATGATCTCAGTGACAAAATAACATTGCCAAAACGCCTATTTAATATTTGACTTACTCATGTTATCTTCCGTCGTTTAATGCACAGAGACAAGACAGACACGCACTAACTAGTTCCGTAAGACTCCAGCTCCGCCCATATTCTGTTCCCTCCATACAGTTTAGTAAACAATACTGCATTTACAACGAAAAAGTAAAAAGAACGCCCGACAAATGCTATTTTCATTACGACCGGCCTCACTTTGGAAAGCTTGTTGGCTGTAGGATGAGAGGTTTCCAAGCAAGAATGGAAGTTCTATGCAAAGGCAAAACGGGATAGGTTGAGTTTCTTGGGAGGAAGATCGACCTCATCTTCGTCTTCCTCGTCACTAGCGGGGATGATTTGATCTTCGCTTCCACATTTATTAAGGTCCGCGACTTCATCCAGATTGACTTTTGGCAAAGGTACAAATGCAGGATTGACAGGTACACCGGAGAGAAACTGCTTGTCGGTGTTATTGGTGCGCGGTTTGGGTAGCTTAGGGGACATTGGGCCGTTCATCGCACGAGCACCAAGACGCTGTAGAGGGGTCATGCGAGAAGCTGCTGTTGAAGGTGCAGTTGAGGGGGTAGAGCCTGCACTGAAGGCGGAAGAGCGGCGTGATGCAGTCGAAGCAGGTGTCTCGTTTGAGTCGGTATAAGAGAACTGGCGGATATCTGGCCTCGAGGGAGTAGAAGAAACCCGCGATGCAGACGCCGCAGATGAGGGAGGGGGCATAGAAGTGTCAAAGGATGACATGGAGCTTTCGTCATCCTTGACAAACGAGATATGGCTCTCACTGTCTGTCGTTGTAGAAGTCTCTTGGCTCTGCTTCTCTTCAAACACCGACACACTCTTCCTGGTTTTGTCGGCAGGCTTCCAACCCTCAAAATCAGGCAATGCCAGAAGCGCTTCGTCGAGCGAATCATCCGACAACAGATAAGCGTCGCTCTTTGCCCGCCTTGGACTCCTCCGTAGTTTCGGCGCAGGGAAAAATCTGCTCTTTTGTGGCAAATCCTCCTCAGGTCCAGCTTCGCTTTGCTCACACAAACGCGCCTTCTTGGGTGGTCGGTTTGCAGGGTCAGTCGATGCGCTAGCAATAGTGCGGCAAGGTTCGGTGCCTTCAGAAGACGTACGCCTCGTAGTATTGTGAGGATTGTTCACAAAATTGTTGAGCATGTTGGCGATGGGTTCCGTACGGCGGCGATGAAGCCTTGGGGATGTGCGGGTGTGGGTCACATCCGAGCCCTGAGAGTGACTCGGAGCAGCCTGAGTCGTTCCTTCAAGATACGGCCTGGGGAGCGGAAACACTCGTGGTACCAAGCCTCCTCCGGTAATCTGAGAAACCCTCTGAGGGTCAACTTCGAAGCAATTGGGATCCATCTCACCCATAGGTATCCGACTGGATCCCTTGAAATAGGAGCTGATAGGCTTCATCGTGGGCGGAGGCTGGTCAATGGTGCCATGAGCCAGCTGTGAATGCCTTCTCTTGGACGGTGTTGTCGAGGTGACGATTAAAGTCTTGGTGATTGGGTTCATGTCACCTCTGGCGATTGATCGTGCTATCGCGGGCTCTACGAAGGCTCCGATGAAGGGCATCTCCTCTGCTGTCCGTTCTCCGTCCAGGTCTGTCAGGTGAACCAGTTCCCGTTTGGTCGGACAAAAAACCCACTGATGCAGGAATGTCAATTCGGCTTGGTAGAACTGCGTCAAGTAATTTTCGGACACTCTTTTCCCTTGCATCTGAACCATCCGTACTATCCGCTCTGGTGCCTTTGTTTTGCGAAGCATACGATATGCTGTCTTCAGCCCAATGCCTGGGAGTCCGCGCAAATAGTCGCAACCACTGAAGATGGCCATTCGTCGAAATTCGGTATCAGACCAACCGGTCAATGAAACCTCTCTGCAGGCGCAAAAATCCTTGCGGTTGATCTCTATACAGTTGCCATATTGGTCCAGCTTGGTGAGAAGCTTCTTGGCGCCGAAAACGAGGAGATCCGAGTCGTCCGAGATGATGCCGTTGATGAGACCCTGTCGCTCGAGATAGACAAGCTGTGCATCGGCTTCGTAGGGGGCGACAACGTAAGGGATATCGAGCTTTTTGAGCAGTTGAATGAGAGCAGATGCCATCTCAGGGGTGATATCAATGCATTTCTGGAACTCCTGTGTGGCCTGGGCAGGTTTTCCGGCGCGCAACAGTTCCATTGCAGCCTTCTTCTTCTCATTTCTATTGGTTTCCCGGGATTCTTCTGTAGCAGCTTTGCTTGGGAGAAAATCGCCATCGAATACCATGTAGGGTGTCACACCAAAATGCCGAAGCATGCGTACTCGATTCATGGCAGCATGTAGGTATCTAGCAATGGCATTAGCGTGCATCGTTGTCATAGGGTTGACTCCTCCAACTTACTTTTGAGTCGGCTTTCCCTGGCCAAGCTCTAATGCACAGCAATAGGCGGCACGATGGAGCCAACCGTACGCGTCAACTCCGAGAGTCTGACCATCGTACTTTTTGAGCTGAGTCGGCTTCTGGATAGATTTGAGAAGGGGCAGAAGCCCTTGAGAACGATCAGTTTACGTAGACAGTAACGGATGTTCGGAGAGAGATATACCTGATACACCCATGTTGAAGACTCGAGGGCTTCAGTGCTAGTGGCGATTATTGATCGTTGGGCTTTGCAGTCGCAGCCCCAGAAGGGACTTGGGCAGCTTCAAGCCAAAATGGTTCGTCTTTGCATGCGTCAACAATTAGACATTGAGATGGGCCGTAATGAGCTTTGTTGTGCCGAGGGTAGACGCGTCGAAAAGCTGAGAAGGACGCGATGGCAGATCGTGCAGCGATATCGAGGGCGGCGATGATTAAACAAACATATCTGTCTAACAAGCAACAAATTTGAGATATAACACAGCCAATTCCGAAAACAAGTATGAGGCACAATCTTTTGTCGAGAGGCTGAAGGTGCGGCTCCAAGTCAAAGGTTGTCGAAAGAGACGTCTCTAGAGGTGGAGATATTTTGCTTGTGGTGATCGTTTGCTACCTGCCTACTGGTAGGCCTAGGTAAGGTTGGAGGTCAACAGCCTTGGGACTAAAAAAGCACTTAGTGAAAGTGGGCTGCCTAGGATGGGACGCGACCCCTGAAGCTTCCGTCTTAATGGGCTCCATAGGCGCGTCGATAGGCGCGATGTTTCCATTCCTCACCTACCTACCTATGGAGATCACTGAACCCCTGGGATAAGCCTAAGGTAGTTCCCGCTGCTCAGGTCGGTATTTCCCCCAGCAACTTCCATGAGGTTGTTACTGTAAAAGCCGCCCCACAGAGGATGTCCAGTTGTCAGGGCCATCCAACATGTTAATATTCTCGACTTAGCTAAGTATTTATCGACGAGACACACGAAACATGGTAAACCGAAAGGCCTAAGTGTTACATCATACAATGTCAAGGAACACTTTAACAGCTAAATCACTTTATTGGCTCCCTAACTTCTCAACTCACCATTACCTACCAACCTATCATGGAGTTGCAACAAGTACATACATAATTATTACACCAACCAAACATCGAAAACAACGAGTATACGTGTGACCAGGATCTCAGCCAGGATGTGGAGGTTAGAATTATTATTTTTTCTACCAAATCATACACTTACCAAAGTGTTTTTTTCAGTTCAATAAACCACTGTGTCGATTATGTATATCCATCTAAGAAATCTTACTGGCCCGTCATGATAACAGTGGAGCACTAAAGGTTGCTGCTAGGTCAGCTACCTACCAAGCTACCTACCTACTGAGGTACTCAGAAAGAAAAAAAAAATCCTTGCAGGTTATAATAGCCACGACCACATACATAGTTTGTACAAGCCGACAATACACATACAGTACCCAAAGGATAAAGATTCGCCATGCCTACCACCCTTCACAAGACCCGCAAGCAGATTGCCAAAAAGAGAAATGGCGTCGTCAATGCTCTACATGAAAAGTCCAGAGACTCAATGCGCCTTCACAAGGCTGGTGTAAGAGATCAACGCATTGAGAAACTCGCAGCTGCCAGGAGTAAAAAGGAACAGCCTCTAGGTACACTATGAACAAACGACTCGGCCAACTCTTATAATACCTTGGCTTACTTACCTATCTAACGGCGTTTCAGTTGACCGTGTTGCTTTCTTTCAACAAGCTCTACGCCTTAAGGACAGAGATAACAAAGGTGCCCCAGAAATTGATGAGGTTCAACGCATGATTCACAGGCAAGTCTGGAGAAATAGCCTTGGGTTACAAAGATTACTAAGGACTTCCTAGTTTCGTTCATCAATACGATGAGGAGTATAATGAAGCCAAGAAGGCCCGTCGCCCTGGCCGGCCTGCTAGTGTGAAAGAAGATCTCCTCAAGGCAAAAATCAACATACTAGAGGAAGAGTACAAGAGTGGGTTTGGTACGTTTTGTAAACCTACAAGGAATATGCGGGAACTAACATTGCGACAGTTATGCCTGATCTCTTGGACAATGTCAATGTGAACGCACTTCACCTTTGGGAAGGCTCCTGGTCATATCTTACCCAACTGAAATGGGTCAAGGTCAACAGTGAAGGCCAAATCAGACCGACCAGCTTCCCATCAGGTGGCACCAACTGAGTATCTAGTGCATATCGGGATGCACCGAATACATAGCGGAACCGGAACTGAGATGACTGCGGTCTTATATAGAGGCGAGCTCGACCGAGCAGTAGTTGTACAAGGACTATTGGAAAGGCACCGGGTCAAACGAGGAGCGAGACCGTAACCCCCATCAAGTGCTCAGCATGAACACCAAGGAATACATACAACACAAAACGATTCTATGGATCAGATGGGCAACTGATCTATCGCCACCACCTTCCTGCCGCAAGCAATGCGGGAAGATTCTAGAAGCTAGATACAAACAGGTTGCCTGGACATCCCATCAATAGTCCTGAGTGATGGGTAGATATGGTGTTGGAGGATGATCTGATTCATACGTTCAGACTGAAATTAGAGGGAGAGAAGGAAGGTATAAGTCTTCTTGCGCTCCCAATTCTTCGATTACCTACAGCTCTATGACTATTGAACATCAACGGCGACTCAAATTATGTCATGTTCAAACCCTCTTGGTCAGGAAAAGGTTACCAGAACCATCCAGCATTTCTTACTCATGATATGCTCTGAACTTCCTATCCTACAATGCAAGATTCGTGTTCAGAATAAATCTACATATGTGACAATCGATGTCCTTCCGACCGCCATTAACTGTCACCAGTAAAAATTGCTTCATTTAACACCCTTTAAGTGTTTCTACTCCACGTGATGGTGATGCCCCGCTCTTGGAAGATCGTCCAGTCTTAGTCCAGTAAATTATTAGCAAACCCGCCGGAAAGTTGTCGTCCCCAAAAATTTCAGGATGAGCTTTTGAACTATTTTAGAAGCTTCTATCATCATCTGTATACAACACATATTTCCTCCAATTCCCTCAACAACGACCTTTTCTTCCTCCCTATACGTTTTATACACTGTTATACCGGTCCTTCAATAATTTAATCACAATGTTCTCTGCCCGCAACCTCGTCCGATCTGCGCCCCGCGCTGTCTCCCGACTCTCAGGCGCTGCTCTGCGACAAACCGCCCGTCCCAGCGCCTTCACCAAGGCTGCTTCTGCCCTACGACCCGGCCGGGCTGCATTCTCTACCACAAGCTTCCGCAAGGCCACTGAGAACGATAGTGAGCTTAGCGCCAAGCTCGAGAGCGAGATCAAGATCGAGGAGGACATCAAGGCCAGCGAGCAGGACCCTGCCAGCATCAAGGATTTCTTGAACAACAGCGCCTTTGAGCTCATTGACACACCCGGTCAGGAGATTGTCAAGCTGGTTCGCGACTTTGGCGACGAGAAGTCAGTATTCATACCTCCATTGGTA
This sequence comes from Fusarium pseudoanthophilum, assembly GCA_013395995.1. Lineage (NCBI taxonomy): Eukaryota > Fungi > Ascomycota > Sordariomycetes > Hypocreales > Nectriaceae > Fusarium > Fusarium pseudoanthophilum. The sequence continues at coordinate 9,953 of JAAOAR010000810.1, read as the reverse complement.
TCAACAGCAAGCTAACAACGCCATTGCAGGATCACCGTCAGCTTCTCCATTGCCGACATCACCAACTACGACCCTTACGGCGAGGAGAGCGCACTCGAGGATGAGGGTTTCGAGGATGAGGGCACCCAGGGCAGCCAGCGTAATGCTCGCGCCAACGAGGAAATCGACGAGGAGCTCGAGGAGGATGCCGAGGAGGAGAGCAACCCCCCTATCAACCTGTCAATTGTTGTTGAGAAGCCTGGCAAGGCCTCTGGAGCCCTGAACATCGATGCCAGCGCTCAGGAAGGACACATTGTTGTCGAGAACCTCTTCTATTACACCGACGCCTCGGTCGCCAAGGTCGAGAGCCCCGACGCCGCCCAGAAGCGTGCTGATGTCTACCCCGGACCTCCCTTCGGCAGCCTCGACGACGACCTCCAGGTCCTCATGGAGCGCTTCCTCGAGGAGCGTGGCATCACTCAGGCCCTCGCTGTCTTTGTTCCCGACTACGTGGACGTCAAGGAGCAACGAGAGTACACTCGGTGGTTGAACAACGTCAAGGCTTTCATTGATGCTTAGGGTGGCTGATGAGTCAATCAATGCAACGGAAAGTTTCTCAGGGTATGGAAGAGCAGAGGAGTCTTCGGTTTCAGATACGATGTATTAAAAGTAAGAATTGCCACTCTTGTACAATAGGATAAGATCCACGAGATCAAATGCACGCTACGATATGTGTAACGATACGATGCCAGTTTACTATATCCCTTTGAGATTGTGGTGATGCGTAATGTCGATTAGTGTTGACCGCATTGAACAATCACGGGTTTTGAGCGATTTGAGCGAAGCCGATAGAAAGTAAGCAATATATCGTCCAGAGAATCTTGCTATCTAGTTAGCAACAATCCTAGACCTCAAAAACTCCCACAACTCCAAGTAACGAGTGCGCAAGCCCGCTATGCATCTTCGGGGTTCATCGACTTCTGATGCATACATCACCCCCCGTGCTACTCTCCGGCGCAATGAAACTCTATTCCAGAAGTGTCTTTCTGACACAGAAAAGTCCCAAGAAATACTTCGTATAGCAATTCCAACGACTAAGCTCCCAATATCCCCTCTGTTGTTCGTGTTTGCGGAAGAGAATCGCATCCAATGCACGACACAACCCAAGTATCGAAACAAAGGCAAACGTCTACATGATGCCTTCGAGCGACCAGTCACCCTTTTGCGCCCGTTCAAGGACCTCGCGGCCCTTGTCGGTCAGATCGGGCTTGCCATCATTGCCCGTGACATGCTTGAAAAAGACGGGCTGCCACGTTTCCTTGTTGGCCTCACGTTGCCGGGCCTTCTCGCGCTGAGCCTCTTCGAGCTCGACCTTCACCTGGGTAGCCTTGCCATATTGTTTGGCGTGGATAGCATCTGTGACACCACCCCAAAGAGTCAAAGATTCATTGGGAAGCTGCTTCTCCTTGGGGGGAATGATCTTGGGCGCAACACTGAGGGGTGCAATATCGATAATGGTGTATTGCTCTTCCACAGGTACGGATTTCTGCCGTCGGTTAGATTTATGTACTTGAACACAGTGAGTTTCCTACTTACAACAGGTCTGGGACCGAGAGTAAAAACGACCTTCTCCTTCCACGGACCACTCAACCGAGCAAGGACATGTTCATCAGGCACGTCCTGAACTCGAGATTTGTCATCGTTCTCAGGATCGTACTTGAAGACAACGCCATCAATCTTGTTTGTTGTGCGTCCCAGCCAGCCTTCTTCAACATAGTGCAGAATGACCTTGATCTTGGTCTTGGGGCATGTGATGTAAGCGAATTCGCTGACCGATACGCTCAAAGCTCCGCGGAGAAGACCGCCCAGATGGGCCGCTGGATGGGTAAGCTGGTAAGTCTCTCCGTCACGCTTTTCGAGGGTTATGAATATGCCCATGTTGTGCTCCCCAGGAAGGACCTTGACGGAGGTGCCTGTAAACTTGGCAGTGATCTGGTCAAAGCCGCGGGCTGTGATACCCTTCTCGGGGCAGGTGACGTTGAAGGCGCTCACAGGGGGGTGGTGTGAGGTCTGTTCAGTAAGATAGGAGACGCGAATAAGCTTGTCGTCCTTTGCAGCGCCATGCTGGGGCACAGAGAGTGAGACGTTTGAAGCGTTCTTATCCCCCTTTGCTGCCACTTTCAGCGCTGAAAGGCCACCCTTGGAGGTGCCATTAGTCTGTTGGAGGCTTGAAGTATCGATCTTTGGAGCATTATCTTCAGTTTCCCAGTTACACTACAAAGCAGTCAGTGTTTCTGGGATCCGTATGGTTTTGTATCGGTGGAAGCAGAAAAAGAGGACGTACCCTAAAGAACTCGCCGAGACATGAATTGTAAGGTTTGCAGGGCTTTCCTTTGGCATACTTCAGATCCTTGGTCAGCCAAAAGCGTACGACCTCGAGCATTCGATCGAGAGGGTCATCCGAAGTGCCCATAGCAACAAAGGCATTGGGGGCATCGATATAGGTCCAGTATTCCAAGTTCGGGGTAGGTTCGAGCAACTGCGACGGCAGCGAGAATCTAACTGCTGCAAGATCTGAAACGCCGATGAACCTATCGTCGCAACAAGCGGTCAGTAATTGAAAACAAATAATGGCATCATCCGGTCTCTTGAATGGTAAGTCTTTTCGCGTTGCCAGATTTGCTCCCACAGCTTACTCCGCTCTACGTGAAGCGGACCTGTCGTCCGATTTCGCTGGCTTGGACCCCAACAGAGCGGTGGAAGCTCTCACGGCAAGGCACGGCCGACGGAGGAATTGTGAGTCTCTTACTTCTTCAAAATCCCCAGAAATGTTCGCAACTTGGAAGTATCGCTCTGCGTCTCGTCAGGCGCGTCGACCGTGGGAGGCGGAGTCGATGACGACATGGTCGTTGATAAGCTTGAAGTCGATGAAGGAAGACGATGCTTGGTAGTAGTGGGTTACTGTCGATATGGTTTTTGGTGAAGAGTAATGACAAGCAGCAGGAGTTGATGCGATAGGTATGCAACAGACTGCTGCTAGTATAGTAAGTAGTAGTAGAAAAGAGACGATCCCGGGGACAAAAGAAAAAAGATAAGAGGTGGGAGCGAAGAAAAAGTAGAAGTCTTGTGGTTGCAGACTGAATCGCAAAAGTCAAGAAAGGAAGCGGGCGGTGTTAGTGACGTTTTTGGCGGGGTGGGTTCTGGTCCAGGCCAAACGAGATGGAACTCCTAACTACGGCGGTACTAACATACAGGCCCCCTAAACTTTAGTACTTTGGGGGGGCCTTCAGGTACCTACCTACCTGGTCAGACTTCTGCTTTGTCCATCCAATGCTCATAGGTCGTGCCCTACATTATTTCACGCTTCTTGGTTCGAACGGCCTGAGATTGATGGCAGCGCGCATCGGCGGCTCTGAACTGGTGGGGTGAGAGGTTTTGATAAACGTTGAGATGAACTTCGCTCAAGTCCCGTAAGCTAAGGTCCTCAGTATTCATCAATCTTTGATGTCCCAGAGGCAATACGGAGATGATACGTACAATGGCTCTATGAACTTCGCAACACTGGATCGACCTTGACAAGATTTGTGCAACTTCACAATGAACATCTGCACAATGATCGACGCATGGATCCAATGCTACCTACTCAACTGATGCGATTCCTATCGGTGGTCGTACATACACAACTTGGTCAAGCCAATCATCAGCGCACATGGCATTGTCCCCCGAATTCTAATACTATCCATTCGTCCATTTCCCCTTCGATATTTTGGTAAAAGGCAGCAAAGAATTCTACTAAAAATCAAAGTCGCATTTCAAGGGTTTAATTCTTGTCAAACAGTATTGGCACGGGGTCTTGTTCAGCTGTACCAGTGGTGCCATTCCTTATTCAACTGGACTACTCCTCGTGAACATCTCACTTACTGGGAACGTGAATGCTGGAAACGGTTGCCGTAGTTGTGACTCTCATGACTAGAGGCACCAAGGTAGTCTAACAGCACATGCTCTCGATAAATTGGATGCTGGTGATGACACCAATTCGTCTCTTCACTCCTGATCCCCAGCCAAAGCTATTATTTGTTCTTGACCACCAAGACCGGATGGAGCTCGTTCAAAATCAACGCTCACACCTTATCACATGTAACACCCCCAGTAACAGACTTCACTAGCACAAACAAACTATCATAACAATTAACGATAATTCAACCATGAAACGGTGGACAAGTCTGCTTAAACAGAACCTCATCTGTAATTATGTTGATATATATACAATAAAGGTTCCACATTGATAATAAATAATTCCAGATCAGTGTGCAAAACTCCAGGCGCAAGCCTTTTGCAATTCTAACAAATGCAGGTGAGGCACCTCGACCGTTTTCATGCCACACACAAGCATATAATCTCCAACCCATCCCTCAAGCGCCATACATAACGGATAATAGTGTTCAAAAAATGAGCCAGGTGTACAGTGCTGCTTTTGGACCTGGCAAGCACTGTCACTGTATCGCTGATAAGAGTATCATGAAAATCATAACTAAAATAAACAAGTAAAAGGAAGGGGGATCCAATCGGCAACTTGGTTTATTGCTGCTGCTGGTCATTGCCCCAATTGTCGTTGAGAAAATATTCCCAAGCAGGCTCTTGGTCGCCGAAAGTTTTGTTGGGTGTGCCGGCATCGAAGCGATCCCATGGTGGTAGCTCAGGGTAACTCTCGGCAGCGATGCCGAGACCGGCGTCTTCCTCTTTAACAAACTTGGAATCGCCAGTGTAAGGATAAGATTGAGAAGCCCCCCAGTTGTGAGGTTCAGGATAAAGGTTAGAGCTGAAGGTCTCGTTCATGCCCTCACCCATCAATAGCCTGGCCTCAGTCGGTAGGGCTGAAGTGAAAGCCGAACTGTCTGGATCATATTCCATCATGTGAGGCGGCTGTAGGTTTACAAAAGATGCTGTGCAATGAGGTTGCGGCGTCTCGGGATGGGACCCTAAACCTGGTGTGAGAGCTGAGGGCGACATGGCTGTGTCGTTCCTTGGTTCTGAAAGAGGGCCTGGCATGGAAAGGCTTCGATTGCCGCCATGTCTATTGCTACAGGGTTGGCCATAGTTGATAGGCTGGAAGTTTGGTTCAAAATGCTGCTCCATGGGGGACGAGATGGTGTTGCTTTGCGTGTGAAGTCCCGAGTAGCCTGGCGTGGAGTATCTGTGGGAAAGAGACTGGGCTTGTTGCTCAGCCCGAGGGAACATCCTCGCGAATTCCATGTTGATTTCGTTATTGCGCCAGTCGCTCTCCGTGGCCGAGATCATTTGTGACATGGCCACACGGTTAACGAGATATGCATCCACCCTAGCATTGAAGGCGGGGTTGTCGGTTTGCATACTCTGCCTAAGAATCCGGTATGATCGAGGAAATTCATCATCCTCTTCCTCGTACATCTCCTCCTTCATAACGATCTCCTCTGTGATTCGGAAGGCCTTGCCAGTTCGTTTCTTGTGGATTTCGCTGGCCATCTTAGCCGACTGAACACGGGCTTCGAGACTTCGATCCGATCTCCTTGAGGCAGCAATATACGCTCGCTCTTGGTTTTCTTCGTGGGATCGCTCAGTCTGGATAGACGTGTTAACGATACTGTCCCTGTACATATATTGCAAAGGGTTGAGGTATAAGTGTTTTTACCTTTCGGGTTGGGGCAGGCTTGGTTGAGTCTCCCATGTTCGCGGCATCAATAGATCTTTTAGGCATATTGACGCTAGGCAATTGACTTTGGCAATTTTATGACAATTATCCAACGATTCGAGGGTGGTGGAACGCCGATAGGCTGACAGCTTTGATTGTTGAATGCTATGACAAACCTAGATCAAGATACTCTCAAACCGATATCGTCGAACGAACAAGGCAACACAATTGGTGAATGTGGATGGGAAATGCAGGAGTATTCTCGAGGTGCGTTGAAGGGGGAATGAATGTTCTGAGGTCGGCGCCTTGATAGATATGCTTATGAGTGCTTTGTTTTGGTAATTGGACTTGAGCTGAATGCTCAAGAGTTTGAGTTTCTTAACGAGAAGCCACACTGATGAGAAGCCGAGAAGTTTTAGGTTGATGGAAATAGGAAGTAAGTCAAACCAAGAAAGTCCCGAGAGGGGGCCGGGTGACGCTCTTGTATTATACACAAACAGGGGAACCAAAAAAAAAACCGAAAGCTAAGGTAACCCCATGGACAGCAACCGCAACAAGGACAGGCGGGTTGCAGACGCGGGAAGGACTTGTAGCTCGATCCGAAGGCGATCCCACGACTATGATCGAGCGTAGTTATGACGATCGATCTCGATCAAGAGCTCTCTGTTAGCGCTAAGCATGAGGGATAAGTACCGTCCCGTATCGACCTAGCCCCGCCCTCCTACGGTAGCTTGACCTTATTATGATGGAAGAAAACTTAGGACCTTGATCATAGATGACAAAAATATTTAGGCAAACTTGCGTAAACTCTGGATGTACTCTGCTAAGCTTATTTTGGCACCCTAACCCAAGGTCTGGTGTTTTCTTGCTCCCCATCAGGCTCCGCAATCCGCATATCTATGGAAGGATTTGTGCCCCCGGCACTCCTCCGGTCCTCATCACTTAGTGGCTGGACCATTGTGAGATTGCCATCTCCATTTTGTTCCCCCCGCTCTTGTTGGGAGAACCGCCAACCACGGCCGCCGGAGTTGAGAATTTACCACTGCAGCCGAGTACAAGGAGGGTAGACACCGTACTGTAGGTAGTTCAGAAGAGACAGCTCTCTTCTGAACCAACGATTAAGTCAGATATCTCCATCGTTTCAGAAATCTCGAGACATCCAGAAAATCCTAGATCACTCTCTGTAAGATCCACGAATAGGAGGTGCGAGTTGAAAAAACAGCATAGCCCCAATCTGTCCAAAGACATGGACAATAGCAGCCGAAACCCTGCTCTTCTTTTACTTCTGCGCCGTGCATGAGGATTGCAGTATGTACATACATACATAGCGACGCCTCTCCATAACCCTGATGCTAAGGAACGCCGAATCCCTCCCAGCCAGTTCGGCTTATTACGCGATATGTTGCAAATTCGGATCGTTAGGGACACCCAGCGTCACAAAGGCCACTCTATGTGCGCCTGTCCCAGCGACCTTTAAGGCTTACCAGTCTGCTCGATCGCAGTCTCTATGTTAGTACGTATGGACTTCTGTTCATCGCATCGGCAAAGTATCTTGTCCGAAAGGACCCCGGAAACCCACCAAGAGAACCCTTGGACTGCGAACCTTGCGATTTTATCATGCCATTCTGCTAAGCCTCCTCCCATGCTCCTTACTGTGCGGTCTTGTATTTACTTATTCGCCTGGATTGGCTGTCTCACTCAATGGACAGGCCTGGCCTGACGCACCTCTACTGCCTAAGTGAATCCTTCCACCATGCGTCGTATCGTAGTGACTGTGCTGTGCAGTGCTTTACTGTACAATGCTAATCCTAATATTTCTTTGGTCTTGCCGGCGAGACGGTGAAGTCTGTTTCCAGCCGATGGACAAGAGTCCGTCCTGTCGTTTCTGCAGCCCATCAATAGCGTGACGCGTGGGCTAGGTAGGTCGATCGTTTCAAGACTAGGCGATCCGTTGTCAAGACATTTTCCCCATGAACCCATGTTTCGACCGTCTCAGAGATCGCGATCCCAAGGTAACAAGACTCAAGTAACAGAACAAACATTCTTTTGTTTCAATTAAACTGATTACTTATGCTGATGAGACTTGAAACCTACGGAGCATGTCTTCCGTGCAATCGGCGCCATCAGATGCAAGATGGGATGTTGTCAGTTGGGCACCGCATTTGTCTCCCCGTTCCTTGTTTTCCATTCCCCTTCTTTCTCCTCGTGGTTCTCCATTGGTCTACCCTAGCTGATTCTGGTGTTCTTGTACACACCCGTGGCAGTTCCCTCTTCATGGAAACACTAGCATCCAAACCCATACTGGGCTATTTGCATGCCTTTTTCCATGTCAAGGTTGCCCAGGCATTGTGCTGCAGTCTCCTCCTATAGTGCCACGGCACGACGCTGCAGAATGGGGGAAGACGTGCCATGCTTAGCCGTTGGCAAGGCCAGAGGCAGTTAATCAATAAAAAGTATCTAAGGTACCTACCTATTCAACTCGAAGCAGTACCTAAACATCGGCTAACTAGGCGTTGAACGTAAATGACTGATTAGCCAAGGCAAGTACAGTTCCTGGCACTTGGTAGCCAGAATTACAATCCGTCTACGCTCTTATCACATCAGAGCATCGCTGGGTGCTTGCTAGCTGCGATGGCAAGAGTCTCGCGGCTGAAGCATCGACAGGGGTGAGCATCGCAACACAATCGGAGCTCATCCTCTCGAAGCCAAATTGGTGATCCAGACGGGCGGGTCCCTCCACAGGGAATCGAGCGGCTGCTGCACCAGGGCAGGGCCGCCAAGGCACATGGATAAAGAAGAGGAAAGGAAGGGGAAAGAAATACATGCCTAGTGAATTAGAGGACGGATCTGTCGGGGAGCCAACAAAGATCTGATTTACAGTGACAGTCAAGAACGGTGGATACCGCATCTCACGACGCAAATGATAACTAATCCCTAATACCCAGCGAGTCAGATTCAGAAGTGTCAGGCGGAGAAAAGAGAGAATGTGCGATACTCATCACCCATGACGATGTTTCGAGCTCAGATCTTGGTTTCTTTATTAGCGCCCGAGAAGTCTCGGATGGCCGTGAATTCGATTTGTATCGTCTAGGTGCCGATGTCTGACATGGGCTCATTCTTGACCAATTTTTGTGCCAGCCAAACGAACGTTGTTACTTCCAAGTAACAACGCAGACCCTTAGTGGTTCACCATCATTAGAGACATGATGAGCTGGATTGAGAGCTCAACTTTTCCGATGAACTCTCTGACTCTGTCGACATCCACACCCTTTTGAACCAAATCTTCAAACTATATTGTCACTGTTGAGCTAGGATCTCACCAGTGGAGACGGGAGATGGCTTCCCAGAGGTCAAAGTTCGCTTCTTTATCCGAAAGTGGAGAGCTTTTTCAACCACCGCAACCATAATAATAAACGCCCCTTGCTGGGTGTTTCGCAACCGACCACACAACATGACCCATGTTGCCCTTGTGTTATTGAACCTCCAGCTTTGTCGACCTAGGATTTTTCGATCTCCACGAGATTCTGGAACCAAAATTATCAGATTCCATTCTCATTTAACTCCTTTGTTTGGATTGACTCGATTGGCAATGGCTGGGTCGAACAAAGACTGTACATAAGTAGCGAGCAAAGCCCTCAACTCGGAACATTTCCTGCCCACTATCCAGATGTAGGTGGTCAGCATTGGGGAGGTTGAGAAACCTTAATCGAATGTGATATCTACAGTATCGAGTATCCATAGTGAAATATCATCAGCCCAGAAACTGTGGGTAGCAATGCCTGTCTTGAAACAGCATGAGCTCTCAGGCCAATGTGCATTCTCTGGTTGCAACCTCAATAGGCATTACTACCCCAACTTGTTTCTGGGATGGAATGCGCTGTCGGATTTTTCGGACCGGACCATCGTCTCCGGCCTTCATTCCCCTTGGTCCACAAAGAAGAGGTACCCAAAGCTACGAGCGTGCACTAACAATTTCTTGAGTTTCCCTGGCTGTAGGTATACTGTACATACACTTCCCGGGAACCTTGAGCGCTAGTCCATTTTTATCCGAGATACTGGCTTGTGCCACGTTTGTCCGCCACAGATATCCCCGCCTCATCCAATCATTGTCAACAATTCCTCGGCACAAGCCACAACTGTTTGTCAGCCATGGGAATTAAAAGCATCTGTTAAGCTGTAAACAGCAAAACGCTCTCTGATTAGTCAGATTAAACCCACTGTATAATTTCTATAGCTTAATAAAGTTAAACTAACTGCTACCTTTAATTAAAGAAAACAAGGCTCTTTTAATTAAAGCTAAAATACT
>JAAOAR010000808.1:0-20521 GCA_013395995.1 Fusarium pseudoanthophilum | reverse complement strand
CTTATATTATATGCCTTATATAAAAAGGAAGGAAAACGCTATATTGCTGTAAATATCAGGCAAAACATATATACCCAGAATTGATTTAACAACAGTCTATATATACCAGAACGAAAACGATACAGAACCCCCCGTTGATCCCGCTCGCACCACATACTGTATCCATTGTATCAATGCAAGAGATACTCCAGGATATCATGAACGTGTTGATAACCTGATGAGCCGTCTGTGGTGCTCGGGCTGCGAAGCCGAACACCCCGCGGTGCAATACTCCTTCGCGTCCCGAAGGGCAAATCCCTCTTCCAGACTTTGCATTGCTCACCAGGGCTATGTTACTGTCTGCCCCAACCTGAAGATCTCGTTGAAAGATGTCAGATCGTGGCGAAACGCGATCAGAACTCAATCAATAGGTTGCAAAAAGAGGAAGTGCCCTTGTCGCGGTACTACCATCAGCTATAAGGGTATCAGATCGGTATTCCCTGGCGACGGTGGCTTCATCTATTTGGATTGGAAAATACCACTCGATGACTTGGTTTCTGATACTCCTCTGAGGGATCGATGTAGAGCCAAGATAGGAGAGGTATACAGATCGCATCCATACATCTTCTGTCCTGCGTTCAATGTAACCCCAGCTCGTCTGCTACAGGCCAGGTTCTTCAACGAGCTTAAAACGTCATCGCTAGGATTCTTGGTGCCGAGTCTCAGTTGCTCTTGCGGATGCACAGTTAGCTACGCATCAGGATTTCAAGACGACAAGGTGGAAGTGTCACGTCGACTGCATATACCAGCTGATGCGGATGGGACTCTACCGCACTACTGGCTTCGGAAGTTGGACCCGGAGAGCTACGGCCACTTTCGGGATCCAGAAACTATGCACATTACCTGGTGCTGCGATCCAACTTGTGCAACCACAGCTGAGCTTATCAAGTTCAATACAATGGTTACTATGGATGAGAGTTATGGGGGTGGACCTGATGAGCCAACAGCAAGATCAAACTTCTTGGACTCTCTTATCGACAAAAATATTAGATATATAATGTCGGTATAGAGGTTCTCATATTCCATCTACGTGATGCATAATGCATGTTGGTCATCAAATGGTAGACTTTGGCGCAGGCTTTCTCAACATACTTCAGGTACGACAAGGTTTTTAATGCTCAAAAGCCAAACCAGATTTTAGTTCTAACAAGTATTTATAGAGTCTAACCCCTCGGGCTTTCATCATCTCATCCCCATTCCTCCTTATCATCCACGCAAATTTGCAATCCGACATTCCAGAAGCTTCAGTTGCCCAGTAACAGAAGAAGAAATCTACCAGAATCCCATCAAATAAACTCCTTTGCCAAGTCAAGCCCTCAGTGCGAGCATTATGTCTGCTCCAAATGCCCCTGGGCTAGACGAAATCAGACAGTATTACGATTGGCGACGAAGTACGACGAGATGGTGCGTGTAGTAGTCACAGTTTCCGAGAAGCCACCTTTTTGAGGTGTCCTGGGGTGCGGCAATGGGCATTGTAGGCAGCCTTGGTTAGGAAATTCCTAACTTTGCACGGATTACACGGGAACTTTGACCTTAGTGGTGCTGAATGAGGTGATGAGCGGATTGCTTCGATCCCAGGGTCAATTGTCCCACCACTGTCGATGATCTTTTTCTCCTTAGTGGGGTGTTTGCGATCCTTCTGGTAGTTCTTCTTGGGGTTGTATAATCTATGGAAGGTCTGGTTGTATCTGTCAAAACGAAAGAGTGACAGTAACTATGCCCGAGTAAAGCACTGTATTATACGTGAGAGACCAGAATACTGAGGTATGATGTCCTGAATATTATAAAAGTTTAGGTAAATTTAGTAAATATTTGTCAGGTCTTAGACTAATCTCAGACTAATTAGGATAGCGGTCCTAATCTGTTGACTTGGGATCAGAAGATGTACAGAGCGGGTCTGGAATCTGGATTTCCCCACACGTCATCGATGAGTTCCTTGAGCTTGGCAGCATTACAACGACATCGGGACTTCTCCAACTGCGTCAATACAAGGTATTGAATGGCGCGATTTACTCAATTGATCGTGGGCATTCTGCAGGGCGGTTTAGCTTTGGGAGGATTAACTTTATTACAGTTTCAACTCTTCAAGAGCCTTGCTCCAGCGGTTCTTCAAATTCTCAAGCTCCTCTCTGGTAACTGCTTTCGCAACGGCAGCCGCGTTCTTTTCCTTTTAACGCTTTTGATCGTCTGTTATTCCGATCAGCTGGTGATTGGTTGAGACATTTTGATGGGCTTTGACGCTGGTAAAAACGAATTCAGAGCACCGGTAGTAGTCTCATTGCGAGGTACAGAGACCTGTCAGGGCCGCAAAGCTTAGGGCCTTTATCCTAAAACTCGTCAAAGCTTTTACAACTGTAAGCTAAGTTTACCTAAGACTTTACATCACTTAGGGTAGATATCCTAAATCGTCCATCCGTTAGTGGGGATGTGGCGCAGAGTCGAATGAAAGGCTGGCTGCTGCAAGAAGAACCAAGGTCATGGTATTCAGGTCCTCGGGAAAATAGTCAAAGTTTAAAACGCCCAAGAAATAACTCTATTAATGCACTGCTTTTCTTGGTGACAGAGGTACTAAAAGTGTGTTTATTTACTTAAAGACTATTCACTCAATGCTACCTGCAGTTGCTTCGTGAGAACGAATCGGAGAAACATACAGCGTTAAATTCTCTTGAGTATCTTTAGTAAAGGAAGGACTATTCACTCTAGTTAAGATCTGTAACCTAATGCTCTATAGTCTTTACTCCGTCTTCTAACTCCCCGCTTCCCTCTAATTAGTGGAATAGCTGATCTGATATGAATCTTTCAGGCAACCCAGCGAATATAAAGCTGATCAACTTACAGCTCACTCTCGTCACACACTCAATGGCTACGATGTTAGGGGTTCAGCTCTATATAGTGAAGTTAGAAAAAGCATCCGTAAATATACTTAACGAAATATTCTTACATACCCAACTAATAGAGTTTAGCACCCTGAGCGTACTTGACAGGAGAGTGTCCATTGATGTTATAGCACTGCTTCGAATGGAAGTAGTCTCCATTGTTAGAGTACGTGTCGTAAATGAAGGACTCCTGAGAGCAGCTCGGCTGAGCGTAGAATGCAATCCTCTGTCCGTTGCCAGGTCCGAATCCGTTCTCCTTGTAGGACTGGAAACGTTGAACATTGGAATTGCAGGCTGCGTTGTGATCGACAGTGAGAGTCTGTTCAGTGCCGGTGCAGTCACGGCCAGTGTAGGTCTTGATGCCAACGGCTAGGATGCCCTGGGTGAAGAGGGCGGTTGCGGTGATGACCTGGAAGAAATGCATGTCGAATGAGATGAGGATTTTTGGGCGTGTTCAATGACAGTGTTGTCGAGAAGGTGGTTCAACGTTGTTGATACTGTTGTGTTCTGGTAATTGAAGGTTTGTTCTGGAAATGGACGTAGATGTGTATTTATATGCAATAGTCTTGGCTATGGTGCGCGTGAACAATTGGCAATCAATTCATTGCACAATGAAAGTTCATAGATTATTCGTGGCGTATCTGTTCTTCAAGGCGTATCAATGTTACGTGTATTCAACTCCGAGCGTATTCAGATGTCGACTGTAAGCGGCCTTGACAGGGTTGGTGCATAATTACCTGCAGGTTGTCGATCACATCGAGACTTACCGATCACTCACAAATCATGCCACTCACAAATCATGCCACTTCTGACAACTCAAGACTTGGCGGTTAAAAACGTTACTCAAAAATCTTTATTTCATCAATTCGTAACACCCTCCAGGGGTAATCGTGAGTCATCCTTACCTTCATCCCACATCATCATTTCATCGTATAATAATCCACCAGATATTTTTGCAATCTCACTTAAACTATCCTAACCGCATCATTCTTCTTCCGAGTACGCACTTCCATCTCGATCATCTTCCTCTTGAATACGCATCTGCCGCGCCAGAGCCAAAGCTCTCCGCTTATCCTGCAGTCTTTGCGATTCCATATACGCTGCTTCCAATTCCGCTTTTGTATGCAGCTTGTTGTCTCCAGAGAACCTCACATAGGTGCTGTTGAAATGGAACTCCAGACTCTGAGCAATCTCATTTACCTGGTCAACATCATATTGGTTCAGCTTCAGTTGCTTTTGTAGCTTCTCACGCCGGAATGCCTCGACACTGTACTTCGTTTCAAGCTCTTGGTTTCTAGACTCTAGGCGTACTTTGTCAGCCTCAAGAGCTTCAGCCTGGATTTCTAGCAGGGCGAGTCGCCGGGATTGAGTTTCCCGTGATGAGTCTTTTGTTTGTGAGGCGTGCAGTAGCTGAGAAATGAGAACCTCCTTGTCCTTAAGAAAATCCTTCAGAGTTTCAATCTCAGCTATTTGATCATCCTTCTGACTTTGTAAGTCCTTGATGTAATCTCTCATTTTCACTCTCTGCCTCAGATGCTTGGCGCTCAACTCTTCGATCTTCTCTTTGTGCTCTGATTCCGCGAGCCTAAGCTTGGATTGTAGGAAGGAAAAGTTGGCTTTGACACCTGTGACGTTGCAAGACTTATACTTCTGTAACTCAGCGATCTTTGCGGCTTGAATCGAATTCTGCTTCTTCAGCTCTGATATCTGAGCGATATATTTTAGCTTTTCCCTCTTTTCCTGGGTCTTCAGCGCCGTGATCTCGTCCTGCTGCTGTTGAGACTTTTCTTTCAAGTCTTCAATATTGGCTTTTTGGAGTTTTACTTTTGACTCGAGGGCTCGAATGGTGACTTCGGTCCGTGTGAGCTTGTGTTTCGCGGCTTCATACTTGACCTTTTGATCTTCGTTATGCTTCTCCAAGTCTTTGATCTTCTCTTCTTGCTCGTGGTTGATGCGCCAAAGACCTGTGACCTTTCCCTGTATCTCCCGAATTGCAGCTTCTAGCTCCGCCCTACTGTCCACCAATTCATTAAGGTCCATGATAGCGGTAGTTAGTAGAAACTGAAACCAGATCGCAGCTTGTTCGGGCGATCAGGGCAAGAGTCACGTCACTTGGTGTTGTAGCGAGAAGCTGAAACGCAGTCCAAGTGCCGGGGCCATGAATGTATTTATAACCGAGGAGGCTTGGGTTTCATGCAAGGGAAGACAATGGATTGTTCGAGTTGTGACGTAGGTGTTCATGTCCAGGCCCCTGACCGCGTAGTCGCTTTAAGTCCCGTGAACACTACATCATTTATTTCAGTACTGAAAACATTGTTCTGTTTAGGATGGGTTCTGATTATGCAACCGAAACGCACTAGCAGCATGTTCTTGATTCCATACACCGAAGTCGTGTAGCGGTGGATACGCTGGAAAGTATATAAAGCGCAGACAACCCGAGCCTGTCTTTATGACAATACCGCGATGTCAGTTTACTTACAATAATACATTCTCTGACCAGAGAGCCGACTATGACTCAATTGATATTATGCGTAAGTTAATGGCTGCATCTAAAAGTGAAATTTCAGACATGGATTGAGGTATGGGCCGTCCTCTGTGATCATTAGTTCCTTCGGTATCAGATATCAGCATCATGGCTCCCTTTCTTTCGCTGCCAGATGGGCAGTAGATATGACAGTGACAAAAAGGCTGCTGCCTATTTCATAGCTCGAAGTGAAGGCTGGAACATCTAATTTCTGAACATTCAAACTGATGTTATAAATAGACAGTTTCTGCCGCCATGCAACCCATGTCAATCCTTTCCACGACAACACCTTCCCAACTTACTCTGGCAACTGTCAACGACCCTGATTTCCTTCCGCAGACTGGAGAAATCTGAGATTAGCCCGCATCTCATCATGGCTACAGGATCTGTTGAGAAGCCCAAGTCAGGGGCCAACGTTGACATCCTGAAGGTGGCGGAACAACTCCAACATCTGGCCCATTTCTTGTCCCAAGGCCATCCAGTCCCAGGCCTCAGCGTTTCCGAAAAGGATCTCAAAGTTGCTCGTGTGCTCAGCCCCGTCACGAACCTCACGTCCCACCGCCGACATTCAGACTTGGAGTTTCCCCGAGAGTGGGTTGAAGATGATGGTGCGCTAGCCATCGCCCTTCGCGACTGGAGACGGGAGATCGACCCGAAGCAACTGAGCAGTACACCCCTTGTGGACGAGAAGCCTGCACAGACAACAGACGCTGCGACAGAGGCTTTTGTCGTAGAGGCTGACACTGAGGCTCATCCGAATGGGTCATTCTTGTCATACTCCCTGAAGGGAGAAGCTCACTGGGTTGCGAAGATGAAAGAGCTTGAGAAGAAGCTCCGCCAAACGGAGCAAGAAAAAGAGACTGTTATCCGAGAGAATTTCAAGCTTCAGCGCGACGTGGAAGTGCTTCAGCACCAGTCGGGGTCTTTTCGTCGTGCTCTTTTTGACCCTAAACGCAAAATCCACGACAACAACCTGAAGGAGAAGGTAAAGCTCAATGGAGAGATTCGCCAACTTCGAAGTTCACTTGCTGTAGTGAACAGCAAGAATGAGTCCCTCATGGAGAATAACAAGGAGTTGATGTTATGTAACAAGGATCTCGTTAGTGAAAACGAAGAGCTTGTTAATAACAACAAGGAATTGCAGTCGTGTAACAGGACCCTCGTCACTGATAACGAAGAACTTTTTAAGAAGACTGAAAAGCTGGAGCTGAGTAATTTTGATCTCCTTACTGAGAATGCAGCCCTTGATGCGGAAGTCAAGGATCTGGATTCACGTAACGAAACTCTCATTACTATGGCCCAGAAGTTCCTGGATCAACATGCACTCTCGACAGAGGCTACGAAGAAGCACGAGGAGACTCTCGTCGCAGAGAACCAGGCCTTGAAGAGAAGAAGCAAAGCTCTCGTGAAGGCAATTGCAGCCATGAAGCTCGACAGCAAGCGCTGCGCCGCCCAGGTCCAGGACCTAGATAGCAGTAAGGATTTCCTGGCTGCTCACAACAATGACCTTTCGATTCGGAATGCCGCTCTTGGTGACAGGAGCAAACGACTTGAAGAGACTCTTAACAAGATTGTTATGGATGCGAAATGTTCACTAGGCGGTCAGTGAGCTGGAAATGGCAAGCATCATTTCAATCAGAAGCTCAGTTTCGAGGGAGTTGGTTTTTTATCATTGGTCTGGAGTTTTGCTTTACAGGTGTTCGGGGCATCTGGAGTTGCATTTTGTGACAAGTGGTCTTGTTGATGACTGGGTGACGCTGATGATGACGAACGATAACGAGTCGCGTTGATGAGGTCCAGGAAGTTGGTAGTGTTTGTAATTTGGAATATAGTCTCATTGATAAATAACTTATCAAAAACTATTCTTAATGCGTTTCAATATAGTCAATTACATTTATTTAAGAGAATGACTTCTAAGCCTGTCGGCTTTATGAAATTGATAAAATTTAATGCAGTTAGGGTAGGTAAGTCGCGCTATGATGATAATTCTAACCTGGAATTGCCTTATCCTTATCGGTAGATAAGATGAGATTGGCGTT
The DNA here is from genome assembly GCA_013395995.1 of Fusarium pseudoanthophilum. Classification (NCBI taxonomy): domain Eukaryota; kingdom Fungi; phylum Ascomycota; class Sordariomycetes; order Hypocreales; family Nectriaceae; genus Fusarium; species Fusarium pseudoanthophilum. The sequence continues at coordinate 13,043 of JAAOAR010000808.1, read as the reverse complement.
GCTTACGAGACATCACGTGAACTACTAAGCACAGACAAGATTTAGCAAAGATAAGATAAACCTAAGATAGGGATGAGATAAGCCGGAGACAAGACTATAATGAGATCTCTTGAGATACAGAACCCTCGCGCTTAGCCCGACCGAGCCCGACAATAAACCAGTCGCCATCACGTCATTTGCCAGAGCCTACTCCGTACAAATTACAATAGGCCCACTGTCACATTCGACCGAGACTTTTTGCGAGCTCTGATCTGTTATATTCCAGCCAAGGATCGATCCATAAATTTCTTTATTGATATACTTGAAGATGAACTCCTCAGCCAGCCTTTTGACCGTTGGTGATAACAAAGTACTTCTTCGTAAACGGCCCCACGGAAGTCCACGTAACCTTCAAACCGGATGGCAGCGCAAAGATATCTCCGCCCTTAAAGCTATGTACCTTTCCACTCTCGTGCTCCTCAATCTTGATCTCACCCTCGAGGACCATGATAGTCTCATCTCCGAGAGGAGAGCTGTACTCAAAGGTAGTCGTCCCATCGGCCGCAGCGCCTGGCAGGCCTCGTCCACTTCGCCAGACACCGACATTGAGGAGACCTGTAGACCCCGTCTTCCGAACCAGTCTCAGCTCGCCTGCTGTCTGGGATCCTTTTCCTGGCTCATCCCAGGTATATGGCGCCCAGTCATCAGGGTTATCGTTAATATTGCCGACGAACAGCTCGTCGCTCTTGGTACCCTCGACAGGGGCATCCCAAATAACCCAGAACTTTTTCAGGAACGGTCCGTGGACATGCCACTTGAGGTCGAGGTGCTTAGGGTGCGCTAGGATATCACCCGCCTTGAAGTGATATTTCTTGCCTGAAGCTGTAGCCAGGACATCTGCAGAACCCTCTAGCAGAACCATGGTCTCGTCACCAAGGGGAGCCGAGTAGACGATATCGACAGTGCCATCATCGTTGCATCCAGCAATGCCAGGTCCTGTCCGCCACAGACCAGCTGCCAAATTACCGCCAGTTGTGCCTCCAGTACGGATGGTGACAACCTCGCCCTTTGATTGAGCACCGTGGAGGGGATCATCCCAATTGAAAGGTGTCCATGTGCCGGTTGAGTTGCGAGAACCATGCTCGAGCTCGTGTACAGGGGCGGGTGCAGCCATGATGAGTAACAATTGAGATAAGAGGAGAGATGATAACTCAGATGAATTGGTGTGATTGAGCTTTGACCTTGACGGCAAGTACTTGCTTTTGAAGGCGGATTCGAGTAGCTAATAAAGATTATGGGAGTGGAGAGGCGGTCAACTCCTCATTGTTTGCAAGGATGCCCCCATTGTCTCTGCAGCCCGAGTCAGCACAGGGTTACATGGGAGGTCTGCATGGAGACCCTCACGTATGTACGTTTGACTAAGGCCAAGCATGCGCTGCAGATAACAAGGGTGCACAGTGCAACCGTCGATTAGGGGATCACAACGGTTCGCTGTCTTCAGAAATAAGCAGCAGGCTTGTGGATTGGATGTGCTCGCTTCAGTCTGATACATTCTGACAATTTAAATACGAAACTGCGCTGCATTTTCGCTGTAACCTTACCCCCGGAAGGACGGATGGAAAATTTCTTATCATAAAAGTGATAAATGAAATGCATGTTGGTTCAAGGCTGGCATGGACCCCGGTCGGTTTGTGAGCCAACAGGTAAGGACCAGCCTGAAAGCTGAAAATGACCACGTAAACTATCCAATGAATGTTTTCGAAGTGTCTCGGGCTACGTAGCACGGCACGGGACGTTAATTAAGCGTTGGAGATAAGAGACATTATGCGCAGTACACCCGGCACTAAATTATTAGAGACAAGAGACAAGAGACAATGCAATTGTGTGCCCGCCGTGGGATGAAGATTTTAGAGCCAACAGTGGAACAAGGGTCTTGTCCGGGGTATGATACGAGATGGCGTTGGTTGTCATCCAATTGCAAGACAATGCATTCATGCCCTGATAACCAGGTCGCATTACGCTGATACGAATATGCAGCCGATAAAATTCAATCACCAAGTGTTTGGTCTCAAGATGGAGGGACTCGTTCGTCCGAAAGTATAATCTTCCGCAATCGCTGTCAATATCAGACCAGAAACGAGATACCAGCCTTATTCCAAGCAAGGATCGAAAGTTTCTTCAACTGCATGCAAGGCCCTGAGACCAAGTATCGTAAGGCATGATACAACGGTTCGCAAGAGGTAAGACAGCCGAAACTCTATTTCTACGACGAATGGTACTGTATAAGCACTACTACGCTACGCGCGGCACAAATGGCTACGAGTTGGACGCCAAATGCCGCTCTGCCAGCCCTGCACAGCCAAGGGTTCAGATCCTGCTTATCCACACGCTGCAGCGTAACTGGGCGGGGTGGCCTCCCGGTACCTGTAGCTGCCGCTGCGGGTAGCAGTGATCGTCGCTCTGATCATGCAATTGTGCCTAACTACAGAGTAACCCCCCGCCCACAAACCCGTTTTTAGATCCTACAAACTTTACAAAGTGGACAAGCGACAGTTTCCACCCGTCGCAGTTTGAATGCTTGTACCGGGATCGCGTGTGGCGTTTGAGTTATTCTCTCTTGTCTCTTATCCCCGGGTTTCGCCTCGAAACACGGTAATTACAATGACAAGAGGCGTTTCCAGGATTCAAGTTTTCCGATGGAGTGCCGATCTGCCCCTGAAATCCTCTGGGTTCATTCGCTGTAGTTTATATAATAATTAAAGAAGCTTTTCGTATTAATTGCCTTGCCTTCCCTTTCTCGTACATGTCTTCCAGTGCCTCGGACATTTTTAACGACTATTCCCAGCATGGCACTTACGGTTCAGCCTCATGGGCTCGCCATGGCGCAGCTGGTGAGCTCCATCGTCTTTGGCATCTTGAGCACGATTGTCATATTTCTGCGGGCCCAGATTCGTTTTCGGGATAAGGTTTTTGGCGTGGATGATGCACTCATGACTGCTGGATACGTAAGCGGTCTTTCTGGCCATTCATCATGTGAGCGATGCTGCTGACACTCTTGGCGCTAGGTACTCTTCTCATGTCTCGTCGGTATATCGTGTCAAGCTACCTATTACGGGATGGGTACCCACGATAATGAATTACCAGAAGGGATAGTACAACACGGCAGGCAGGTAAGACAAGACATTAGACCCCCTGGTTTACCTCAAGGCTAACAAGCCATCGTCTCTTTTAGTTCGTCTGGCTGTTCCAGATCTTCTACTGCGCCGCCCTCGTCTTTATTAAAGCCTCGATTTGTACCACTCTCCTCCGGATTGCCGTCGCACCGATACATCGCATCATCGCTTGGGCGACATTGACTATGTCTATATGCGCGGCCCTCATCGTTTTCATCAGCTTGTTTGTTCTTTGCAGACCACTACCAGCTACGTGGACAGGCGAAGGAACTTGTGCGTCGCCGTCGGCCCTGGCGATCCTGAGTTACTTTGTGTCGGCGGCATCCTTGGTCACTGACTTAGTATGCGCAATACTGCCAGGCTTTATGCTTTATAAGGCCCAGATGAAGACAGCAACCAAGATCTCGATCAGTCTGGTTCTTGGAATGGGTGCTCTGTATGTAAAACCCTTGCATTTCCGGGGGAGCGTATCAGAAACTAATTATGAGCAGTGCGTCGATAGCCACGATCATACGAATGCCCTATATGAAGTTCTACTTTCATCCCGAAAAGGACTATCTGTGTCAGTCCTCTTCTTCTCGCTCCTCGAAGTATCCAACTAATACATATTACAGACCGAGTCTGCAACGTCGCATTATGGTGTTTATTCGAAACGGGGATCGGTATCGTCGCTGGGTGTTTGCCGCCACTACGAAAGCTACTCAAACGCTGGGTCAACTTCGACTCTTCACACGGTAATTCTTCGGGGAATACGCCATATGGCAAAAATAGTTCACTTGGAGTCACTACCAAGGTCGGGACAACAAGCCGCAAGCCAAGAATTCCGACGACTGGAGGTATTTCTACAGGAGGCGAGTGGGAGCGACTTGATGATGATTCATCGAAGCGACGGATTCATGTCACCGTGGATATGGAGATGCATACCATGGAGAACGGTGCCTCGTCCGTCGGGTCGCAAGACTCCATTGAGGAGCTCGCCAGACCGATCCGATAACGACAATGTTAGATACCACTATATTAGAATATTTAATACCTGGAAATAAAAGAGTCAAAGCCGCAATCAGGAGTAACAAAGACAGTGACTTTTGTCATGCCTATCTCTACATCTAACTGGTAACAGTGGTAAGTCGCAGATCCATTGAATAATACTGGGAAGCAGGATATATTATTAAAATATCTAGCTATAAGAGAGAACTGCTTCCGCGACCTTTAATATAGCATTATATAAACGTCGTTCCAAGTAAAATCTCTCTTGCAGATTAAGTTAAGCTGAAGCTAGGGTAAGACTGCTTTTTCTTTTCAGTAACAATATAGGATTTAGGTGTCTTGTTAAATGGTCTTTTTCTGCTGTACTGTCTGAAATGCATAATGCGTGTATTTAGCTCAAGTTAAGGCCTGTAAGGCTTGACGCATACCCTTATCCGCCTCCTGTGTAAACTGAATAGAGTAAAAACGAGATAGATGCTCAATAACAATAAAATCATACCCAGTACTTAAGGAAATCCCACGATAATATGGAGGGAGCCATAGCAGCGGCTTGTTGTCAAACTTTATCCATTCGCCTTCCTTGCTGTATTGATGGCAGGTTAGATCTTCAAAAGGCGGGTTCACGCCTTCATTTTTAATCTCCAGCTTTCTGCATTCCCACAAAGATGGGTCGTTAAGGTTGATATGAAAAATCCCTTTGTCAGTGGATACAGTGAATTCGTCAAGAAAGAAGAAAAACCTGAACCTATTATCTATTGGGATACATTTACCGGCTGCTCTCAGGTCGCAGAGAACTAAGCTGTCACCTGCACTGTGCTGGAGCATAACCAATTCACCACTTGGAGAAAATTGGATTATTGGTTGTGCGAATCGGAAGCGATGGTCGATGGACGTGCTGGACTCGAAGAGATTGATCTGAGAAAGCTGCTGACAAGTTCTGACATTATACAAGAGAAACAACGGTCTCTCACTCGAGAGTGCAAAGAAGCCTTTACACCATAGTACTCCCAATCGGCTGCCGGCAAAGGATATCGTGCACATGGCCGGTCTTGTTGCGTGCAGGCGCTCTATGGTTCTTTTCGGCATATTTTTCATGATGTCCCATACAGCCAGGCCTCCACCATGTTGAAGCGCGACTACCCATTGACTGCCACCAGGTGTCCTTTCAGAAACTGCGAGAGGTACTTCAGATTTGATACGCGTCGAGACTCTTTGAAAGCGCTGATTGTTCAGGTCCCATACCAGAATGAACGACTCGCCACCGATTGCCAGGTAGTAGCCATTCGGTGAGACTGCCATAGCCCAAGCCTTTCCGTGAATGAAGTCGCTTATGGCCACTGAACATAGGATGTTTTGTTTCACCGTATCCCATACCTCAATCCTGCCATCCAGTTGGTATGCTATCCGTTGCCTGTTATTGGATTTGCAAGAACACGTAAGACCATCTTGGACACGAACTCTAGACGGTCGCTCATCAGCAAAAAGGGCACGAACATCTACGAGATGTATGCTTCCGTTGGCCGCGCATGCAATTGTTTCATCATCAAACGAAACAGCAATTCGTCTCGTTGACGGCACCTGGATTTCCTTAAGTAGGGTGCGGTGAGCCAGGTTATATATAAAAAGCCAGCCACACGCGCTGAAAGCCACCCAAGGACTGGAGTGCGAGAATGCTAGCCAAGAAGCACCGTGGTAAAGGTGACGCCATGTTTCAAGTGTCCACTCCAAAACGTTCCACAGATAAACGGTATTCTGGACAGTACAAATCATGAGCCAGTGGGTATTGGGGATGAATGCTGCGTCACGTATTGTCCCAATATGCTCGACCTTGAGACTCCTGTACTGTTTACCCGTTTTCAGATCGATGGCATATAAGGTGCTGTCGGTTTCCCTTCCTGTGACATACAGAGTGCTATCGGTTTCCCTTGTTGTGATTGTCAACGCTGCCCAGCTAGAGTCCGAAGAGAAGGAAAATCTGACGGATTCGTTGTTTGTTCCAAGAGGATATAGTCGAGACATTACTCCTTCAATGTTATAGACCTCCAACTCTTCATCATATAACACTAGAAGACATTGACTGTCAGGTGAAATAGCGATGCCGCAAACGGAGCGGTAGCCGAGGGCTTTGCTCCAAATCGTCCTGTTCAATTTCCAGTTGCGAACGTGAAGTGTACGCAGAGACGGTTTCTCGGAATCCCGATGTGAAGAGGAAGACACTAGCGCTAGCCATTTTCCATCTAGTGAAAATGCTGTCATTTCATAAATAGGATCCTTTTTTACAATCTCAGGTATAGGCTCGTGGTTGACATGCCATCTGATTAATGATGAAAACGTGGTTAAAAGTAGCAAATCACTTGAAGGCGCGAAGGTCATCACCGGTTCAAAGTCCTCTATGTCTTCATGGATATCGAAAATGCTTCGAATCGGGTTCCAGTAATCGTCGATTTTTGGGAACCTAGAGAAGATGCCTGATGTGTGCGGTTGAAAGAGTCGGCGGACAAGGCTCTGGTGAGGACTAAAGATCAAACCAGAGGCGTATATCTGGAGTGGGTAGCTTTCCATTACAGGGAAGAAAAGGTACAAGAATCTGAGGGCATCCTCAATCAGTGCTTTATAATTCGGTCGTTCTTTCTGGTCCAAGTTAGCATTAAAGAAGGCTTTGCAGCATGTGGCTATTTTGAAAGCATACATCGAATAGATCTCTCAAAACCCTCAAGGCTTTTACTCCTGCTGATAGATTCTGACGTAAAATGAGCGCCTCCAGCCAGAACAAGAACTTTTGAACAATGAAATTATAGGCAGTATCAGCTCCGCGGAAATAATCGACGATATCGTCCTCTACAAAAAGCTTGTATGCCTCTTGTAGATGGTCAGCCCAGAAAATACATGCATACTTTGAGTCATGCAAAGGGTCCGGATGGGGGCGATTCCGGTGAGCCTCGTCTAACGAGACTCCTGGATATAACAAGCCATACATGTCCTTGTGGAGGCTTTGCAGGATATCGATGCACCGCTGGAAAAGTTTGTATCGATGTTGAGCAAGCCCAGATCTGAAAAGCAAGTTGCTTGACTCTTTGAGCAGGAAGTCCTTTGCGGACTTGTGGACGAACACGACGGTGTCGCTTTTCGTGGTGAGAAAAGAGCCACATTCCACGATGAGATCAGGCATTGTTTCCTCATCGATGTTCAAGTCTTCCATGGCTTTCAGCTCTGCAAATGTTAAAGGACGGAACACCGTCGACGCGACAGCAAGGATTCTAATGTAGAGATCACAGCTCTCGGACTTTCGGATTTGATCCATCATCTGTGCATAAAGCTTGTTGAGGCCCGGAGGAAGCTGAAGTAGTTGGCTGGGGATTTCCCAGGCTCGGCATCTCTCCAGTCGTTGACATACCAAGGCCACCCAGAGAAAGGTACCATGTGCGTTCTGAGATAGGTAATCATGTATTCGACGCGCTGCGCTATCCTTTATTTTCTTTCTGTAAGCTAGTTCGCTGGTCCGGTAGCTGATGTAACTTTCGACAGCTTCAGAGACAGAATCGTCGTGAAGTTCCAAAGATAGCGCGACCTTCGATGATGCTTGTCCAAAGAGCTCATTAATTTCGCAGCGGTTGCGGCTTGTGACAATCCACTTGGCACTTGAGGACGTACTTGATATAAATGCCAGAAGGAGAGGGAGGTCCTCAATGCACTCATCCAGGGCATCGACAAGTAAGTATATCTCGCCAAGAGCTGGATCACCCAACATTCTGCGGAAGAAGCCTTCCAGGGAGACCTTGGAGTTCCAGTGGTCTCTATCCTGGCGGCATTCATCGTTTAGATCAGCAACAAGAGCTGGATGCTGAATGGCTAACAAGTAGATAAGCCCTTTCAAGATTGCTGTGTAGTTGTTCAACCCGGAATTTGTAGCTTGGCAGAAGAAGAAGGACATGGTGCTTCGCTTCTGTGGGCTTTCTAGCTTTGTGGAAGGCTGTAGCTCGTTGATAAGACCGGATAGTAGCATCGTCTTCCCTTTGCCGGGGTCCCCTCTGATCCACAAAAGCCGGCCACACTCGCTTTCATCGCGCCAAGTGATGAACTCGGGGCTGTCAAGGATCCACACGTACGAATCCTTCAACAAACCGCCATTGGTCTGTTCGATCCTGGCTTTATCATCACGAGGATCGGTGGAGCGCAGTGCGTCCAGGTATTTCTTAGCACCATCCTGCTCGGACCCACTGCGATAGTGATGCGCTATGTTGTAGCTATTACCGACGTGTACCCTGGAAGAACCGGTTGCATTCAGAGACTTCACAGTGCTGGAAATTGGATTCTCCATTGTTGCGTCGGCGATCCAGGTGTCATCGTCACTCTGAGGGAGGGAGGCTGAAGAGACTGAGGCAGAATCTCACGTGAGGGTTGAAAGAGGGGGGGAGAAGGGGCAACAAAGATATATCCAATCGCAGCAAAGAACCAGAGGTGTCTGACTTTCACCCGATTTCATCAATTGATGACCTGAGCCTGCAAAAAAACAAATCATGGCTGAGATATTTGGCACAGTCGCTGGCGCCATAAGCATGGCCGGCCTATTTAACAACTGCGTCGATTGTTTCAGCTACATCCAGATCGCCAAACATTTCGGCCAAGACTTCTCGCGCTATCAACTCCGGCTCGACGTGGCCAAATGCCGACTAGCAAGATGGGGAGAATCAATCGACATCAACAATGACCGACGATTTAGTTTCATCGAGCCAGCCGACCCTACTATTGTTTTGGCTCAAGGCATTCTGGAAGAGATAGTGGCCAGATTCGAGGCCGCATACAAGGTTTCCAGACGCTACGAAACCAGAACGGAAGAGCAGGGCCTGAGTATTTGCACGGAAGCAGATCTCGGTGCTGTTTCGCAACGTGTGCATAGTCGTTTTGGCGTGTTTACTAAACAGCGGTATAAGAGCTTGGGATTGATGAAAAAGACAGGATGGGCGCTTTATGATAAGAGCTATATGGGAAGAATGATTGATGACATTATCGCGTCAATTGAAGACCTGGAAAAGGTCTTTCCTGGCACCCCACAAGTCGCAAGTCAATTAGTCGAGATGGAGATTGAGGAGGTAAATGACGAGCAGGAGCTGCAAGTGATCCACGATGCCGCTCAAGGCTTAGACCCTTTGTTATCTGATGCCTCCAAGAATAAGATCCTGGAAATCGCGGGTAGAAACACTGCTGGAAAGATCACTGGATCAGGGATGGTCAACGTCGGCAACTCATTTGTAACAGGGTCGTTCTCGAATTCACAGGGGATTCGGGTTAGTACAGTCAATCATGTGGATGAGGTTAACACTACAGAGTCATCAAGAGTTAATATCGGTAATACCTGGGGCGGCAAGGGGTTTTGGGATTGAGACATCATCTGCGGAGAGGACTTATCAGTCTTCATTACGCTCTGAGATAAAGTTATCCGACGACTTGAGATACTAAAGTCCCTTTAGTGATGTTCATTTAAGAACTTGTTACTTATTGTTTATATGTAGATTGTATGGATGAAGAGCGATTGATATTGATAGTTGATTATTTCGCTCTAGATTGATTGACGTTGGCGGGCGCGTTGTGTCTTTTACTCCGTTGTGTTTTCATGTCCGAGGTTCGGAGATGCGCGAAGTGGAATTGCCACGCCGGCCTTAAAATGGCCAGAAGCGTTAAGTCACCGATGACAAGATTCCAAGTCGAGAAGCAAGGCTGACTCCAATGACTCTGATAAGTTGTAAGTACAGTATTATGTTAACGACTTACCGACAGCCTTTGGACAAATATGGCACGGGAAGGTGAATGGTAGTCTGACGCCAGGTCTAGGGTAGTTTAGCTTTCCCTGCGGGGAGCGTAACCCGTCGTATCCCCGAGTGATGATGGACAGCCTCAACACTGTGTCGACTTCAAGCACAAATTATGACACTAAAGACGCTGGATCTCCTCGACATGGGCTGTAATGAACTTACTTTCTCTATTTCATACCATAAGCTTGATGTGGTGCTGGAACACTTTGGACAGTTGTCACTGCTTGTATCTTGCCAAACCGCGAGGTAACAAAGGATCAATCGTGATAGAAGCTCTTAAAATTATTGTTCTTGGGAGATAAGAAGAAGCGGCAGCTCGTGAATGGAGTCATTATCAGCTCCCTGCGCGTAATCGCTTAGATCACGCGGCGAAGGCAAAGGGAATGCTGGCGATAGTGAGCGTACGGACGCAGACGAGACGCGACCTGCCAAGCGCGCTGAGCCACGTGAGTGCATCTGTCGTTCGGTTTCGCCACGTGGACTCGGCATCGATTTGCCGGCTTGGCCGATGAACGGGTTTGAGGCTGAATGGCTTGGATGATTGACGCCGGCACATTTGGATGATTAGCTAGACTGTTGGCTGATGCCCTTTTGTTCAAAGCAGAACTGGCAAAATGCGAGACACGGTATTCAATTAGCGTTGAGAGTTCTGTAAATTTGCCATCTTGATCAGGTGAAACATGCGAGTTCACCATGACTGTCGTGAAAATGTACAATGGTCGAGACTGTTCGCTGACAGCTGTGTTTGTTCCCGGGCCCCGAGGCGAAAAATCGACGCTAACCAGGTAGGATGATGATCTGATGCAACCCTGGGATCTCAGCAGCCTGTTAAGGAGGGGAGGCAAGAAAACCGAGGACCTAATCTTAAACACTAAAAAAGCTCAGGTAAGTTTAGCTTAATTCAATAGAGCTGTAGACCACTTTATTCTGGCACCCTAATTACCCTGATTCCCTGTGCCCGGCTTCGCAACTTCACTTCGCTGATGCCAAGCGCAAGCTGCTTCACCAAGGAATTTGCAAATGGCATGCGACCGAGAAGGTTCCCGCTTATTGCTTTCGGCTTTGGGGTACATCAAGCGATGCACAAACAAACGACTCACATCCCGACTTCTGGAAGGGCCGAATGCAACACCAAGTCACGTATGCGGTAATACCACAGAATAATCGAGCTGTCATCAATTCGTTTTAAAAATGGCATCAAAGTAAGCGACTTACCCGAGGCTACTCGAGAAAATACGGTAGTACAATGGGCTGATTGGGGAGCACGGGGTAGCGTGATACGGGTTTGCGGGGGATTTTTCCGCAAAAGTTGAGCGCCACCAGACAAACTCCAACGGGCAGCCGGCCCGTCGAATCATGCGGCTCTACGAGTTTTCCCTTCTATTCAATGGAGCTAACCCCAGATGAGGGTCGTCCTTGGGGAAAATATCCGCTTTATTAGGCTGGTCGGGCCACTTTAGCCTATATTCGCGGGCCGGGGTACTGGGGTAAATTACAGGACCCGGTTAATAGGTTAATCTGCAACATTAACTGACAGGGCCATCTCATATTTAATGTCCAGCTTGGCGCCAAGTTTGTCTTTTACTCTTTTTGCTATCACACTTGCATTTTGTGGCTTTTTTCTCCCCTACCAATTCCGTTACATCTATATCACAATGGTGGGCTTCGCCGTCGGTACGGCTACGACCAAGCAGGACCTCGCCGTCGCGCAGGCAGAGGCTCCCCAGCTCGCAAAGGTCAAGTGGTGGGCTGACCCTGGAATGCGCGTGCTGTACTTTTACGCCGCGATTCTGTGTGTCTGCTCTGCCACGACTGGTTACGATGGGTAAGAAAAGAGAGAGAGAAGCCAAGCGGGCGGATCGCCCAGATACTTGGCGATCGATGAAATCAGGCTAACGATGAGTTCTTAGATCCATGTTAAACACGTCGCAGGCCATGGACGACTGGCAGGATTACTTTAGCCATCCTACGGGCTCCAAGCTTGGCATTCTCAACTCCATCTACCAGATTGGTAGCATTGCCAGTTTCCCCTTCGCGTACGTTGTTTCTGTCTGCGGGGAAACGAAACAGAGATACTAACTGTGTTGGGGATAGTCCATTTATGGCTGATCACTTCGGCCGAAAGATCCCTATTGCCGTCGGATGTCTCATCATGATTCTCGGCGCTTTCATCTCCGCCTTCACCAATGGCTTTGGCAGTATGTTTACCACCAATTTAATGCTGGGCAGTACTGATAGATCTTGTTAGTGTATCTTGGTGGTCGATTCCTCGTCGGATTCGGAAACTCTCTGGCTCAGCTCTCTTGCCCCGTTCTACTCACCGAGATCTGCCATCCTCAGCACCGTGCCATCGTCTCCGCCATCTACAACTGCTTGTGGAACTTGGGTGCCACTCGTGAGTAAATTCCTCACACATTTTGCCTCAAAAAACTGCTAACGAACATCCACAGTCTGTGCTTTCATCGGTCTCGGTACGATCAACATCAACAGCAACTGGTCATGGCGATCCATCACCCTCATCCAAGCCGTGCCATCTCTGATCCAGATTTCCTTCATCTGGTGGATCCCCGAGTCCCCCCGTTGGCTCATGGCCCACGAGCGTCACGAGGAGGCCCTCGAGATCCTTGCCAAATATCACGCCAACGGCGACGCCAACAACGCCACCGTGCAGTTTGAGTACACTGAGATCAAGGACACAATCGCCCTCGAGTACCAGGCTCAGAAGAACGGCAGCTACCTTGATTTCCTCCGAACCCGTGGCAACCGCTACCGTCTTATGCTCTTGATCTCCCTGGGTATCATCTCGCAGTACTCTGGAAATGCTCTCATCAGCAACTACTCCAACATCATCTATGAGGGCGCTGGTATCAAGGACCAGGCTCAGAAGACTGGATTGAACGCTGGAGAGAATATGCTCAAGCTCTTCGTCGCTATTGGTTGCTCTATGGGAATTGATAAATTCGGTCGTCGTCCTCTCTTCCTTACTGCTACTGTCGGTATGTACAAGTCCCCCTTCACTAATTAGATCCTCTGGCTGACCTTGTCAATTTAGGTATGCTGCTGTTCTTCTTGGCCTGGTACTCGAGGGCGATTG
>JAAOAR010000805.1:0-18461 GCA_013395995.1 Fusarium pseudoanthophilum | reverse complement strand
AGGTTCTCTCTGCTGGAATAAGCTCTCAGCCACAAATCTCAACTGCAAATAACACTTCTAGCCCATCTAATTGTGCTAATTGAAAGTAGTGTTATACTGAGCGAGAAACAGATGATTGCTAACTGCTTCTCATAAGAGTAACACTACCTTGAGTGATTAGCGGGATACTTATTTATAATAAAATAGTTAATTAAGCTACAGGAAAAATCTAATCAAATGGTATGGGCTCCTTGTTCTTGATCTCGTAGATAGACGCAGATGAGCTCCAAGGTATAATATCCTAGAAAAGAGGAAGTTTGAAGACATAGAAAAACCGGAGCATCGACGTATATAGGACACCGAGCTTTCATGACCGCGGCGGCAACTTCCTTGGCCGTTTCAATGCCTACAGTACTGAAATTGAGGAGGATCTTAAAGGAGGCTCTGATCCTGCGATGGCGCCGTCTATATCGCTCGTGTAAACGGTGCTGACTTCATTCAGCCCGGGTATCACAGAGACAACTATGGTAGCTGCAGAGACAGCTTCGTTAGGTGTTTCAACAATTCTGACCGGGCCGATGCCACCAAACCCTTTGCAGCATCTCTCACAACTGGCGCGAACAATGCCGAATCAACACCTTGATAGAATCCAAAGCTGCCCTGCCCAGCAATCGGATCAGTCATTGTGTACTCGCAGGCCACATGATGCGGACCTTGTAGAGCGACAAGCCTAATTTCAGAGAAGTAAGATGCAAAAGAAAATCCCTCAAGGTAGTGACTCTTACAAGTCACCCAGACTTGCTGTCTATACAACACCGCAGACTGGTTGGTTTGTAGTTACGAGCCTCACGTCAGCCGCGGAGGTCGGCACTTGTGGTTTGATCGTGACGGGCCGTCGCTTGGCTGAAAAGCAATTGGCCAGGGTCACACGGGCTAGGGCGAGCGGGTTCCTAGCTGATTGATCATCGTCAGATGCCATATATGGCGTTTATTGTCTCGGGAGAAATGCCCGAGTGCAGTCCCCGATGACACACGGCCTATATGTGGATCCCGCTGACAAGTGTCTTGAGTGTGTGTTGATCCCGCTGAGAGATAGACAGTCCGCCTTGACAATCTATGCACCCCGGCTGTCAGATTCAGCGTCTGTTTAGTGTCCCCAAAGCCAAGAGTGCTAATTCTAATAACAACCCGCATTAAAGCTTCAGGAGATAGCGTTCAGGTAGAAAGTCTTGCTTTAATATAAGCTTTCTTAAATACTTATTATATATTATTACAGTTAAGGCTTATAAGTAACTGCATTTACTCCTAAATTATATTTACTATATCTTTAACCTATAAATTGGAATTACTAAATATAATTGCCTTATAGTATAAGTAAAATCTTATAAAAGTCTATCTAGAATAATAGCCCCATAAGAGCCACAGCCCGCAAAAGGTAAGTCAGATACCATCGCCGCTAACAGCTGAAGTAAACAGTCAGGGCGAGAGCCTTGTCTCAACTCTAGTCAGAAGAAGGTGTATCTACTACTTAGAACACGAATCGCCATATTTCATTACGTTCAATATTACATTTCATACATCTTTCACGTTGACACAGTTGCATAGGGTAAGTAAATAGTGATTTATCATCAGTCGATCACAACAGGGTCAAACGCCCGATATGGCATCTTTCGGCCGCTTCGGCTTCTCAGTAATGTATATTATATGTTCTCACTTTGACAGGAGTTTGGGATCTGGATGATAAAAGGGAGCAGATTCCGGCCATTCCTCCCAGTTCTTCATCACAGTCTGCACTCAGATTCCTTTACACAATCAACAATCCACTTCAGTCTTCTTCAATTTCTAAGAACTTCATCATGATGTTCAAAAGCACTCTTCTTGCCCTTGCCGCCACTGCTGGCTTGTCAGATGCTCTAGGCATCAACTGTCGAGGCAGCGGTCTTTGCAGTGGCAACAAAGGTGCTCTCGGCCAGCTCATTGCGCAGGTCAGGGCCATCGACCCCAACAAGACCTTCAAAAATGGCGAGCATGTCAGCTGCGTTGACACCAACAACATTGGCAACCACCCAGCCATTTGTGCGTTCTACCAGAACATTGGAGACCGCAGCTTTTCGCTTGCCCAGACCCAGACGTTTCTTCAGCAGATCGTCGACCATGGCTGCAAGCTCTGCGGTAGCGTCCCAACTGGCCCGGGCAACAACGTTGCTAACGGTCAGCTGACTGTCAACGTCGTCATCAATCCTACCAGCCGCGACACACGTCAAAGCCCGGCTGTCTACAAGAAACGCAGCGACAAGACAGATGCTGCCAAACTCGATGCCCCTGAAGTCCCTGCAGCCTACGAGAAGCGTGGCGACAATCTCCTTGTCAGACGCCTTGGTATCAACTGCCGCGGCAGCTCCACTTGTGGAGTTGGAGGTATCGGACATACACCTAATGGAGACTTGAAAGATGTCCGTGATGCTGTTGCTGCTGGCGAGGAGGGCAACTTCGGCAACGGTGACCATATCGCTTGTATCCCCTTTGCATTTGGAAACCTGTGTGCTTTCTACCAGGGCATTGGCAGCCGTACTTTTACCAAGGAGCAGTCTGTCACATTCCTCGACCAGCTTAGACAGCATGGATGTTCCAAGTGCGGTAGCATTCCTGTCGATCCCGGCAATGATGTCAAGAATGGACAACTTACTGTTAACTATGTCGCATAAGCGGCTATCACGAGCCAAATCTTGCGACAGCTAGGCCTGCTCTACATTGTTTGACTTTAGACATTCTGCAGTGCTGATAACTATCAGTATATGTAGAGAGTTAAAGATAAAAGGGGCGAGGGGGGAGGGTGTCAGTAGATAGCAGAGAAAACCTTATAGTAAAATAGCTTATTAGACAATTACTATAGTGTCTATAGATAAATTAACCTATTTACTATATAATTATAAATTACTCTAACTCTTACTATTAAGGTTTAAGCTTATAATATAAAATACTTACTAACTTTTAAATAATACTATTAAAGCAGTTAAAATCGAAGTATACTAATAGTATTTCTAAATAGACTTAATATTAAGCGGGGTAGGTTGAAAGATATAGAAGTTCGAGATAAGTTATCACGTTGATTAGTTGGCAGGACGATTTAAATGAAATGGCGTCGTTGACTAAGCCGTAAATGATATCCAATCGAATCCCTGTGCAAGATAGCCAGCTGCTTCGAGCTGAAAATTCCACAGCCTGATTTCCATACGATGACGTGTCAGTATGCTGAACCGACCTGCCAGTCTCGAAACTGCAAGTGGAACAATACCTAAGAATGGATAAAAAGTTGCGCAGACTCTTTTATGAAGTGCAACGACAGCTGGAAATTCCATCAAAGGCGTTAGAGCCAGACTATGAGTCCGCCAATTCTGGGATATTCATGCCTCGGCAGATGTACCAGGAATATCGCAATGAGCTTGAGCAGCTACACGAATGTCTATCCCGTTTGCACTCCTTGCCCCTCTTCAGTGTACCCATTTATTGACACTTACAAGGAGTCATATCTGGGAAATTGGCGCTATCGTCATGCTCGCCATATACTATGCGGTCATGTCTCTGGGGCATTCCGGCATTATGCAGCGCCCCGTCAGTGATCCTGGACCCTGCGTGTATTAAACGACAATGCCTGGAATTTCAGGATGTCTGCGGATTGATGGGAGAGGACATTTATACGAACGATATATGGGAGAACCAACGACTCCACGACTGGGCGATGTCAGATCAGTCATCATTATTGATCATTCAAGGCGGGTATGAATCCGTCAATCGCCTTGAAAGATTTGCTGCCGAAGTTTGGGAATACCTTGACAGCAAGAAACCGACAGTCGCCGTGTTACAGTCTCCGGCTTCAACTAATTTCTTTAGTGCATTTCACGAACGAGAACCACTGCGGCAGATAGCACTCCAGGCTTTACGAAAAGCTTCACTTGATAACCCGATTCGTTTCCTAGCCGATATGGTACAACTATTTGCAGACGCTTCAACATGCGAAGACTGGTTCAGAATACTCGAGAGAATATTTCAAATGTTCCCGACTTTGATCATCATTATGACGGTTACTGTTCTTGGGGAACGAGCTGAGAGCACAACGAGATGGCCTACCCCATTAGAAGAATTGATGGCAAGCGTACATAAGACGTCTTTGAAAGTATTGCTCATTGCAACTCATCCATTGTGGTCTGTTGCCGAAACACCATCCCTTCTTTGGGTCGGTCCAGCACCGGAACTTGATTCAGATGATGGAATGGGGGGTATTGACACCCCATCGGAGCACCATCTTCCCCTTGGTTTTCCAGTCGAGAACAGGAGTGGACAAGAAACGTTTGAGACTTCGGAGGAATCACAGGGCGACAGAATACCAGAACAACCAGACAAGCATACTTCTACACATGAAGCACCAGAAGCAGGAATGCCGGAGTCTCTTCGGCAGAGTTCCTATCTATCCCGTCCTTCTGAAATCGATATAGCGATTCTCTGCGCATTAACCCTTGAAGCCGATGCTGTTGAGACGCTCTTCGACGGGCAGTGGGCTGGCGGCTACAATCGTTCCGAGGGAGATACAAACACGTATACACTTGGTGTGATAGGCTGCCATGGTGTCGTACTTGTCCATATGCCTGGCATTGGGACAACCTACTCCGCGACAGTAGCTACTTGCTGCAGATCGACATTTCCTAGAATCTCGCTGGCACTAGTAGTCGGGATTTGCGGAGGTGTCCCATTTTCTGAGGGTGGGACAGAGCTATTGCTCGGCGACGTTGTCATTAGCGATGGACTGGTTCGCTATGACTTCGCGAGGCAATACCCAGATGGCTGCTTAATAAAGAACAGCGTGTCAGAGAGCGCTAGAAAGTTACCGGTGGAAATTCTTGGGTACCTGTCCAAGCTCAAAGGGGTTAATGGTCGCAGGAGACTTCGGGAACGAACGATTGAACATCAGACCACTTTGAGTAATATGCTTGAGGTTATGAATCCTGGTGTTGAGGATGATATACTTTTCGAGTCAACATACAGTCACAGGCACCATCCCCCATCATCATGCAACATATGCATTGGCGACTCGGGGGATCCAACTGGTATGATATGTGAGCGTTCACGTTCAGCAACCTGCAAAGACCTCAATTGCGATATCGCAAGGTCCATACCCCGCAAACGGCAAATAAAGGCACCTGAAAGTCAAGGGAAGCTCTATCCGGCTGTGCATTTTGGAAAACTTGGCTCTGGAGACAAGGTTATGAAGTCCGGGGAAGACCGCGACCGTATTGCATGTAGTGAAGGGATCATTGCTTTTGAGATGGAGGGGGCGGGGGCTTGGGATACGCTGCCTTGCGTAATTATTAAAGGAATTTCTGATTATTCCGATAGCCATAAAGATAAGAGGTGGCAAGTATATGCCGCTTCGACGGCTGCGTCCTGCGCAAAGGCTTTCCTGGAAGGTTGGCGGCAGTAGCTTTTACGAGGCGATATCATGTCTGGTTTCAAAGAGTTAGGTGAATAATGTCTAGTTTGATTTCTGCTGTTAAAAGAGAACATCCTGGCTTCTTCATGAAACCTATTTCGTTTAATCACTTTCTTATCGGAAAGGTTCCACTACTATCTCTCCCATTGTCAGAAGTACTCCGATTACAAAGTCGTCAAAACCAATTTGCTTCAAATATCATGTATCCTGGTTTTTCTCTGTGGCTTGCTCAAGTCTCCTTTATTTGAGGTTAGTTCTAGAGTTCATCCGTTTAGACTCTTGACGTCTGATCGGCAACATACTGGTTCGTTTTCTCTCAGATAATGAGATCATTGAGCGAGGTCTGTTTCTGGCCACACTAAACCTCTAAACTCCTCCCCAGGGATATGTACAGAAGCGCGTGTCGCTCGCGAACGTATAGTGATAGTCAGCATTACGATACAGTCGTTTAGGTACAGAACCACTCACAGTGAAGATCCGCCATACCCGGGATGGAGGCGGTCTGTTGCATCGTGAGACTCACTATCCACGACAGGGGTATCATGGTCGGGAGCTGGACTGCTCAGATTTGCCAGTGATAAGTTGGTCCAAGCCCTAACATGCTTTCTCCCAAAGTCAGCCAATATCTTACAATTCTCGTCTTCTGTCCCTTCAGTGTGATCCCGCGATACTGTGTAATGACAGCTCTTCAGTTTGGGGTTTAGTGGACTCGTGGTATTGTTTTGCGCAGTCTGGGTAGTCTGGACACTCTTGCTTTCTTTAGGCGTGTTGTCGGGAGCCTCGTAGTGGCAAAGATGTCCGATATTGCGCTTAATACATCTGGTGCACGGCTTCCCAAGGTCACAAGCCAATTGGGATCGTCGACAATATATGCAACCGTGGTTCCGGGCGCTGTCATAGCCGGCGACATGGACAACGCTCAACGATTCCTGGCTTGGTAGGGATGCCGGCCTGCTTAACACCTCGCGAATATCCATGCTCAAGAGATATAGAGTCCCGTTGGAAATGTTACGGTCTTTTAGTTCACAGGAAAAACAAATGGAGGAAATAAGATTTGTCAGTCGTGGCATGATGTCTCGTTTTTCCAAACGAGGCTGGCGCTTACATGTACCTTGCGATTGGTTATCATTGCTGGACACATGACTCAAATGTGCATATCAGGCAGACTCTGCGGCTAAAAACAAAGCCTGAATCTCACTTTTTCGAGCTATCTTTCACCGTGAGCTGCACCTCAACAAATATTTCCCACGGCCCGTCTGCCACTCCGTTCCACGTTGGCCAAAATCTTGCGTCCCATTTGCATGCACTTATGGATAGTATCTCAGGCACAACCTCCAGGCGCCGAGACAGTGCTTCACAACCGCCGTCGATCAATGGCGGAGACACTGAAGACGATTCCGGTCAGTGAATAGCTCAGCCATTTAATAGCGATGCCAACTAAACTTCCACACCACATAGATATCCATCAGCTGGCATCTCAATCCCGTCGCCGAGCCCCTATGATGATCGACTGGCGGCGGAAGATCTGTAATTTCCTGAACATGCCCAGTACCTGCACTGACGACGAGATAATCGAGGAGCTCGAAGTTAAGGACAAGCTCTTGAGAGAAACTGAGTCCTTGAAACGATTGGCATGTTCTAATCAAGGACCACCCAGAGTTCAAATCATCAATCGAATCACTTGTCAAGATTCTGACGAGAATGGTCTATACCTAGATGAACCTTGGCTTGTTGAAATGGGTCCTCATCGAGCCCATCTGCGTTGTAGCCGATTAGTCGACAATCTGGACCTGTATCTTGAACGCAACAAGGACATTGTTTGCATTGCTTACCGCGACTACGAGTGCTGCGGCAGGTCGCCACCTGTCTCGAATCCAAGCCATCTCGAACACCTCATAGGGGAAAGTGTTGATATCGTCTCAGACGAATTGAGAGGTGCTTGGAACCAGCTTGTTGGAGCTATCACTGATGATGCTGAAAGGCCCACCAACATTTCTCGAGGAACGTTCGACTCGGAAGATGAAGATGGCCGTGCAGAGGAATTTCGGCACCCATATCTCTGGTGGTTTCGACATCGCAAAAGGATCGAGAGAGCAAAGTCCTACCTCGGCCAAGAGTCCAAAGACCAAGTAGAAGCATTTCAAGACTATTTGAGGGTTTCTGTTGGTGATGAATGGGCCAAGGTTGATTCCTTAATTCTCGGCGGTAAGATTGCAGCCAAGTACTTGGAGTACCTTTTTGTAAGTGCTAAGTTGTATTCTCCATACAAGGCTCTCTCCTTACTTTATACAGGCTCCTGGGCAGATCATTATTTCAAAACTCAAAGGGTTATCAGTGGCTCAGTCGCAAGCGTATACTGCAACCAGTTGGCTTGCTACAAGTGTCAATGAACCAACGAAAGGTAGTTTCCAGGCCTCAATCCAGGTCATCCACTGGGACTTTGATGGCAACTTCCAACGAATCAACTCGACTCTGAATCTCTCAAGCTTGCCCTCCTTAGCAGAGGAGTTTCCTATCAAAGCCATGATAGTCTTCCCGATGGAACACGTCGATGATGACACTGTTTGCAGTCTACGACGTCGCGGCAGGATGTTTTGGAAATGTCGCCATCGCAAATATGTTTGTGTTCGAGGTACTCCTGAAGACCATCTCTATGGTGCAGTTAGTTGATATGGCACCCGCTCCCCTAGAGAATGATTACTCACAAGCGTATAGCATTCTGGTTCTCGGTTTATGATCGACAGAGCAACTTTCAGACAGATGCACCCTCCTCCGAGCGGCCAACAACCGCCGCCTCGATACCGGGATGACCTCGGGCCTGAGATAATGGCCCAGGACGAACCGTTGCCCGACCTGGGAGATGGATTCTATATGTGCCTCCCCACATCTCTATACGGCTTCAACATGCAAAAGAAGGACTGGGGTAATGTTTATCATGACTGATGCAACCTAAAAATATGCTGACATTCTTTTAGTTAAGTTGGAAGTTGAGCTACTTCAAGATGTAACTTGGAATGAAGAGGCTTTTGATCTACTAGTTATGGAACGCCAAACGAAGGAGCTAGTGGAAGCTGTGGTGACAAACCACTTAGATGAGGATAGGGATACAGATGTGATCTATGGGAAAGGAAATGGGCTCTTTATACTGCTTCATGGGTAGGTTCCTACATAGCGATGTAGAGTATGATTAGAAGCTGACTGCATATCTAGTGGCCCTGGAACCGGGAAGACTCTTACTGCGGAAAGGTATAGACTATATGCCTGGTGTTTCTCTTTCTGGTCTATGCTAATACATATCTAGCGTTGCGGAGATTGCCAAAAAGCCTCTATACAGAGTGACCTGTGGCGATGTTGGTACCAAAGCCGAAGAAGTAGAACGTGTATGACAGTTCTTATCCGTAAGCTAGTTCTGTACGCTGACTCTTTTAGTACCTTGAGGTCGTCTCACTTCTCGGAAAGACATGGGGTTGCGGTGAGTAGCCACTTTGTCGTGCGCAGTAGCCCCCAGCTGATGGCTCACATCACGCGCCTCGCGCACGCTTTACTTACTTAGTTCTAGTGGTGCTTCTGGACGAAGCCGACGTGTTCCTAGAACAGCGGAAGCTAGACAGTCTTGAACGAAATGCCTTGGTCTCAGGTGAGAACGCAATCAACACACTTGAAGCATTTTTTCCTGACAGTTTTATCAGTGTTTCTTAGAGTACTGGAGTACTATGACGGTGTGCAATTCACTCCATAGCATTCAGCTTCTCAGACTAACTTGGCATGCAGGAATTATGATCCTTACTAGTAACCGGGTTGGTATATTTGACGAGGCATTCAAATCGCGGATTCAGCTCAGTCTACGTTACAATGATCTAGAAGAAGGCCAACGGCGTCAGATCTGGCTTAACTTCATTAACAGGCTTGAGAAGCTTGAGGACCAGCGCATAACCCAGACTAGTGAACAATCCCTAACTAATATGCTGAGCACCCCGCAGACTGCCCCAAGACTCGGTGTGGACATCAGGAGTATACGGGATCGGCTAGACAATCTCGCGGAGGCTCCCCTCAATGGCCGTGAGATTCGGAATATGATCTCAACCGCACGGCAACTTGCTGTCTTTCGTAAGGAAAAACTTGGCTATCAGCATCTTGAATCAGTCATGGCCGAGGCGAAGAAGTTTGAAGAATATATCAAGCGCCTTCACAAAGGATATACGTCGGATCAGATCAAAAGGGGTCAGAAGGAAAGATGATTTTACAGATATCTTCTTATGTGTTTGGCTTTCCCTTGTTTACAAGTAGAGAATGTTTGAAAAGTTCACTGCTTTAAAATATCATTATTTAGTTCAAATACTGTTACATAATTAACCGTCGCATCCCCCCTGAATCGCTTAGTTGTGTATTTGGACATATCTAAGGAGTATATGGGTATGAAATGGAAGAGGTTATTGACCTGACTGATAAGATCATAATCCTTACTGTGAATATTGTTTCTGATTGGTAATCTCATTATTAGATTGTGGCAGACCCTTCGGCCAATGGTGACGTACAGATAAGCGCCAGCCTGACTTTGGGGTCAAATGACAACGCATGACAAGATCCTCTCCCAACACAACCAGAGTGCGTCACTTCGATCATCCGTTAAGACTACCCCTAGTCTAGATAACAGAGCGCTACAGATCGGCACTAGTGATAATGGACGTCCCGGAGAAACCGGAGCTAGTGACCAGAGGCGGTTACCAACAGCCCTCAGCAAAAGCCCCCACAGACTCACCAACCGTGACCATCGAGCAACCCAGTCTATCCTTCCCATCACGTCGTATTCCTTCTGGACGGGGCGCTGGCTGGATTGTGAAGAATTCCAAAGCCACCAAGATCAAGGTAGACGATATGTCGAGCTCAAGCAGTGGTGGCATCGTGGAGATTAGCGATGCTTAAGTTAATGGCAATAGTTTTGACTGGTTCAAGATGTTTCCTGTCAATGCTGTCGGTGAGGCCAAGGCTCAAGAGGAGGATCAGCAGCGTGATTGGCATATTACGGAGCAAGGGGCCAAAGGTACCCCACGAAAAGCTACCATATGGCGCCCCAACATAGAAGTTGCAAAGTTCCCGACTCAAAAGAATCAAAAGGGACAACAAGACAGGGAATACCATAAGCGGAAATTTTCTCTCTATGCTCAGCTCAACCCGACACCCCCACCTGCGAGTAGATATGGCTACTCTTCATCTGAGCGTTATGGATCCCTCCCATCCCACCGCACTACAGACACACCACTAGATTGCAGACTTCGGAGCACCCATTACACAATCTCACAAGATCATACTTCCGGGCAGGAGGCTCATGAGGATAGCCTCCTTGCCAGCTTTGGGAAAAGACAACGGACAGACAAGCCTGCTATACTCCTAAACGGGAGCAGATTGCCACAGCGTTCGGCAAATTTGTTGCCAAGCTTGGCAACTAGTAATGATGCAGTGGCTCAAAGTCAATGGTCTGGTATGCCAAAGATCTCTCAAGAGGACTTCAATATCTCGAACAACTGGATAACACTTGGTGCACAAGTGCCAGAAGATAAATTATTGTTTTCAACAGAAGCCGTCAGCGACGGAAGACACAGAGGCGATGAGGCCGCGTTCGAGAGGGTTCAAGGGCGCAGTCATCGGGCCCAATCGTATGAAATACAGAAGTACTTGCGTCGTCAGGACCGAGGCACATCTCTATTCGATAAGAGTGCCCATATCACCCCAGCTAGCTTGAACCGTCAATGCCCTGGATGCAATCGAATAGACAGCGGGGAATGGCGAGGTGGACGCGATGGATCGCTAACAGTTTGTGACGCTTGCGGCTTGCATTATGAGGAAGTGTAGAGAAGGTTGATTAGACTTATCATGTAATTTTCAGGAGACTTTAGAATGGAACCTTATGCTGCGAAAATAGTATATTTTTCATAAACCTGTTGAACTCCTGGTTGACATCACGTGCCTAACAGATCGACAGCCTTGCCAAATCTGACAGCTGACAGAGTGTTCCACCAAGCTCCGATGCTGATTACTACACCGACATTTTAGCCCGACAATAAACATCGCAACATCAACAAATACACTAGCTCCATCGCTTGCTGCCAGATGCTTAGCCGTATAGTCTTGATTTGACCCTCGAATCAGAAGCATCGGAGCTCCATGGCTTCGCATGGAAGCGCATGTGATATAGAACCATTTGAAGCGACAGCAAGCAACTCGATCAACAAAGCCGTGGCCCTTGAACTCTAGTTAGAACCTCCACCACCTTGCAACGTGTACTGGGTAGCTCCAAAGCCCATACGCAGCCCGAACTAGCGACCTCAGCACCGAAACTAGCGACCTCAGCACCGAAACGCCCCTTAAGGCTTTCCATAGTCTCTAACCTTCAGCATGAGCTTGATGCATCCAAGCTTCAATCCGAGTCATTCCAGACAGCATGCTTTCCTTGGCTCCAAATCTCCTACAGACCAGTCTACCAGAACTCCGCCAGATAGAGGTATACCATATACGACTGAATTTATTAACACCCTCTAATAGCTTCTAGGCCGCCATCGGTCTCGTCGCCGCGCAGTGACAGAACCATTTCGCGTCACAGATACATCCTTAAATCACCACCCAGCGAAACGATCTAGAGGAAAGATCGCGCCAGCAGCGAAAAGGTTGAGGTATAGTAATATAGCTCAAAGCGGCAATTTGCAGCAATATTCCGACCGACCTGTTGGAAAGATTATGCAACGGGATGAAAAGTCTCTTCCAGTCACAAATCTACTTTCAAGGCAACTACCACTAGCCGTAGATACAACGGACGAGCCGCTCCAACCCGCATCTCAATTTGGGCACAAGACAGGGTATGGTGACATTCTCCGCTACGTTTATGGTGGGGGTGTTCTGAATATAACCCTCTCAGCCGTGCGCGATGCCGCCCGCGATGGTCATTCTGTCGAAAAGCATATAGCAGAAGAACAGCCGGATCAGGGTATCCCACGACCAAGACCTGATTCGGTCCCTTTGCTGAGTGCATCAATGGAAGCAGCAAAGCCACTTTCAAAACTTCTCCTAAACGTCGAAGCTACAACCCATTCACTGGTTCCTACCCAAGGGTTGCCGAGGTCTCTTCTGGCCAAACCACCGTCTCCCCCTTTATTGCTAAGCCATTACACAATTTCGCAAGATCATACGGCAGGCGAAGATTATAGAAAATCCAATCTATTAGCAGGCTTTCTTAAAAAAGGTTATAGCAGTTTTAGTTAAGGTGGAGGAAGAATATAATAAAATTCTAAGCTGCCTCAATAGCTCAGATAAAGCAAAATCGTATATTCTGGTCTATACACAAGATTTCACCACAATGGAGCTCGTGCTGTCAGACTTAATATAGTACAAGTCCTTCATCCAGTACAAAGCTCAAATTGCTCACGGTCTGACTTTTGTTTTCCACTATTCTCGATGATCAATGAGAACTTAGTAATTTCCAAATAATTGTCTCTATATCAGCTTTCCATATTGAATGGTAGAAGAGAAAATTGAAGTGCATAGAGCAGAAAATTTGTATGGACCTGCTGTCTCGACTATATAACTATCTGCAACCAAAATGCGAAGGATTCAAGTTTCTCTCGACCTTCCTCGTCCAGGTCCCAGCTCGTTGCACGCTGAATGACAGATCGAAGTATGCTTTCGCACCGACCTGTTGCAATGACCTTGGCTGCATTTGGAACAAGAAAGGTGAGGGGCAGCGCTCCGGATACAAGCATGCCTAGCATGAACCATCTACCATGGGGTAGGACCGTCACACTGCCACTGTGTACGGGTAAGCATTCATTGTTAGTACTAAGGTTTCTCAAGTCCATCTTGTTATCGTTGTATACTTACAAGGCTAATATACATGCTATTAAAGCAGAGTAAGGGCAAGAATGGCTTAGAGACTGACTCGCGTCTTGTTTCTCTCTTTGCAGATATTCACAAGAATATTGGGCTGGGAGACAAGACGACCCCGAACAGTGGGGTTCCCTTTCGGTCAAATCCACGAGTAGCTGAAATCAGGTGAAATCTAGACCAGTCGCTAGCTCACGCTTCGGGTCCTGACTTTCTCCCGCTATCCCCTGTCGAGCCTGTGGGAAGCGAGGGGCTAACTTTATATGGATAAAATCGCCCAGAGAATTGTCTGTGGCGAGCTGACCGGGACCTCATGGCCACGAACTAAGCCAATCTCAGAACGCTATATATAACCTGCAGTCAATACAACAACGCTCTCCATCTTTCTCTATCATCCATTGCATCCCATTTACACATAGTTCTCAAGCTTCTCAAATCCTTTTCTCAACACCGGTCGCCATGTCTGACACGATACAAGCTGCGACGAATATTGCAGACACGGCTGATCGCAATGCTCTAATGGAAGAAGCCATTGAAATTGCCTCACAGTGGGCACAGGAAAAGATTGAGAACTTCCTCGGCGAGATTGAGTATGATATCAAGTATGAACACTCTTCTGCCTCTTCTGACATGACTACAGAAGAAATGGCAACAATCACAAGTTGCTCAAGATAAGCCACATTATCAGTCGGCGCACTTCCATTGACGTCTTCACTGGCGCGAGCTCAGGCATTGGCAAATTTGCTAGAGACATTATCGAGAAGCTTGATGACGCCAAGGTCATGGAGAGTCTTGGGAATTTGGCCGGCTCGCTGCTGAACAAGCTGTTTGGGTCTGCATCCGGTTCAGCCCAGACGGAAAAGATTTAGTAAGTCAAGATCCTTGAAGAGCGTTGTATACACAGTCGCATTAACCGACCTCTAGTGAAGTTGTCTCTGATGAGCTCGGTGAACTCAATCGCCTCGACGCTTTTTTCTTTTGCTATCGGTTTGCTTCAAGGGGAATCAACAAAGCCGTCATTGGGACATGCATCGTTCGTTCCGCTGCCATCATGGTCGATGACAACGCCTACCGTGTGGTTCTCAATAGCTCTGCCACCCTTGAAGACGCTGAGCGCGCTGCTCAGGTAGCCAAGTATCAGAGACAGGTCTTGGACGAGAATGGCAACCCCGAACCTGCTGATTCCACACTTCTTGAAGCCCGGGCCAAGCTAACCCGTTGGACAAGGAATCAGAGTGAGGCTGCTAGGGTCCAACCTCATATAAGCCCATTCTTGTTCAAAGAACTTCTTCCAGTAATAGCCTCCCTCTTCATATCCCCTTTAGACGCTTTCCGTACTGATCATATGCTTGCGTAGTTCGGACAGCCCGTTCCAACAGACGAGGAACAGGATTATATCCTTATACAGGTCAGACAGCCCGTTCTAATAGACAAGGAACAGGACCAGTTAGACACCATGACTAATTATATTAGCCAGGTGCGAGCATTAAAGGATAAGAATCCGGCAACTTAGGGAGGCTGTTACTATAGAATATATATAGTAACTAGGCTTAATACTATATTTATATTAATATTATCACTATAGGTCTTTATATTTATAACCTTTATAACTTATTTAATAAAGCTTTATTTAACTAAAAGCCTAGTCCTACTTATGACTAAATTTCTTATAAACCTTTTACTTAATACTATTAATATAACTGCTACTGAGAAGCTCGCCCTCAATCAAAAGGCCCTTGAGACCCCCCATGCCAACTACACCAAGGCTGTCGAAGCTGCTGCGGAAGTTCAGAAGAGATTGACTGGCATTCAGACTAAGCTCGAGGGCGTCGAGATTGCTGGCGCAGCCCTTGAGCGCGTCAAGGAGATCTTGAATGAATGTATCGCAATCCTTGTCGAGCTTAAGGTTCAGATCAGCAAGCTTACTACCTTCTTCAATGCTCTCTCAACTATGGTTAAGGTCATCATTGACACTGAAGTAAAGAACTTCGATACTGATGCCACTGCCATCAGCCAGGAAACTGCGCAGAAGGGTATTCTGAAGCTCAATGATCTCAATATTGAGACCATCTACATCTCAACCCTGCAGATCAAAGCGTATTTTGATCTCCTCCAGATGATATGCCAGATGTATACAACTGTGCACGCCCAATACGTCAACCCAGATCTCGACCTTCTCACAGAGCTGAGCAAAGTCACAAAGACTGCTGACGAGATCGCTCCCAAGCGCGATCAGCTCAACAACTTCACAGATGCGGCTCACAAGGCTATAAGAGCTTGTTGCCCAGGTAAGCATTTGCGCATTCTTACACTGACATGGCCTCTACCTTGATGAACACCACTAACACTCACTTCTTCCTCACAATAGAAGCAGCAGGAAATCTCGGACGGGCTTCAGAGCCGCATTGACGCTATTGCGGAGCAGACAGATATCCTGCACAAGGTCGGCGTCCCTATGCCTGCGGCTGGCATCATCCAGGCCATGAGGACTGGCGGTGAGGTAATCCAGGACGCAGTGAAGGAGAACCTACCCACTGGCATGCGTGTAGAGCAGAATGCAGACGCTGCGATGGACTTCTGAGTGGAGGATCCCAGATATGAGATAGGTTAAGGGTGAAGACGAATACAATCTTTTATTACAATTAGTCATCACTTACGGTGTAATCGCGGCACAACGCCACAGACAAACCTCATTTCAAGCCGCACCCGTCCAGACTGCTCATAGTCATAGCCCTGACTATGCACGCACAAGAGCATCACTTCTCTCCCTCATCATGCTTCAACCCAGCATCCTTCGCCTTCTGATCCGCAAGCTCACACAAAAACATCCACTCCTCACCACTGACTTTACTAACACTCAATCTCGACTGCTTAAGCAACTGCATCATCTCCAAGGGACCCCCAGGTTTACCCAGCTCACGAAGCTCCTTCAGACCAATAGGCACGGCAAACTTCTTTCTAAACTCGACGTGGACCAAGTCCCAGATAGGTTTCTCCTTTGTAGACTTGGGATCGTAGTATGGTGCGCCTGGTCGACGAGCGGATCCTGATGATGTTAGATGAGGAACATGGGGCGACGTGGTGGGGGACTTGCTGTCTTCAGAGAATTCCTTGACGATCTCCATTATGCCAACTATGCCGGGTTCTTTGCAGTTGCTGGCGTAGAAGAAGGCGAGGTCGCCAGCGTTCATGTTTCTCATGTTATTCCGAGCTACTAAGCGTCAGTCTCATCTCATTTCCTCAGCAAGGACCGTTTCCTACCTGCGTATGCTCTAATGCCTGTTCCAAGTCAGTCACTATGATCTCTCTTGCGCATTGAACAACATACCATCCCATCCTTCAGGCTCTGTCTTTGCCTTCAAGTCATCAATAGAAAACTTGACATCAACACCATTCTCAATGCGAGTCTCGGGCTCAGCCTTCATGAGCCAGTACCACTGGCCATCGTGCTTCGGGGCATCAGGATTAATCGTCGGGATTGAGTCGATATCTGGATCTTCCGATACGCCGCGAGAGCCAGACTGAGCAGGTTCCTGCTTCTTGGCCGTCTTCTTCTCCTTTGGCGCTTCGGGCTTCTCAGTTTTTGCTGGCTTTGCTGGTGCTTTGGGTTTCTCTTGCTTCTTCACATTGGTCGCCTTGGCAACCTTCTTTGACGGGCTTGCTTTGGCTGGGGGAGGCGCCTCAGGCTCAGGATTGCCTTTGGCCGCCTGCCGAAGGGATCGTCGTTTGGGCGCAGCTTCTTCTGAAGCGTCGGCAGTGGGTGCACTTCTTTTTCGGGGTGGCATGGTGGGCTGTGAGAGTGTTGAGGTTGGCTTCACTTCATTGAACCTTGAACGCGCGACGCGTCTGGGGTGAGGCTTGAGTTCGGGGTACAGCCACAGCCTGCGCCACATTATCAAACACCCTATACTGAATCCTTTGGAACGTTAAATCTCGCAACAGGTGCAACTAACTTTACTTTCTCATAGCCAGCTTAGCATACTCATTCCTTGAGAAACTTGCATTGCACAAATCTTTGTTTGGCTTTACAGTTCATCAATCCCATGTTCCAGATTCGTGATGCGGAGTCAATCTCCAAGGACGCTGGTTTCATTACGGCAGCCTTCGACTCTTCTCTGCCATTCCTCAACGAGACTGGCAACACAGGCCAGTGGGGAACAGTTCCCTTTTCAAAGAGAGACGGCTTTTTACAAGGCACCCGGGAAGATATCAAACAATCAGAAATCTTTCAACTCAGCGGCCAAGGCGAGCGGCGACGAATTTTCATTGCAGAGAGTGAGGAAACACACTTTGGCGATGATTCCGTAGACCTTCACCGCCGGAAAGATCATGACACGGGTAGAACCTTCGTCTCAGTGGCCGCTGCGATGATTCTCGACGAGGAATTTGCAAGCCATACACGCTCTGTTGCTGTTTTGAAGCCTCATATAGCCGCTGCTGAGAAACGTGGTGGCTTTGTGTTTCTGGACTTTCTTATCGCAGATCATCGCGTACCTTCAGCTCAGCGCAAAGGTGCTGGGATGGCATTACTGGAGCATGTCAAAGCCTACGCGTCTGAACATGGGAAACGAGCCATTTTCCTGGACTGCTGGATCGGAGGTACAGACAAACTGGTCAGGTATTACGAAAGCGCTGGCTTCAGTCCAGTACAAGACTTTGAGTACAATAAGAAGAACGGGGATGTATGGCCTGGCAGGCTATTTCGACTTGATTTAGCTCCTATACTACCATGATACATAATATTCGTGATCTAATAAATGAGCAATGACACATTACATCGGGGGCGATGTTGCTAGGGTAGAGCAGTCTTTTTATCAACCTCGTAACATTATTTACACAGGAACATACTTCTCCAACCACTCCTTCATCACCCCCGTCGCGGGGTAACTCTCATCCCCAAGCCTCAACAGCATCTGCACATGCCCCTCATACCCCTCCCCCTCAAAAGCCCTCATCTCCACACCTTGAACGCCACAGAAAACTCGTCCGCCGGCCTTATACCCCCCTTCCTCTGAACATGCAGCAGCAGAAACGCCCCCGCATTCGGCGCAGCCGCGTGATGCGTCGGCGACATATCCTGTAATTTCGCCGGGTCATCACTTAGTCCTTTGATCATGT
The DNA here is from genome assembly GCA_013395995.1 of Fusarium pseudoanthophilum. Lineage (NCBI taxonomy): Eukaryota > Fungi > Ascomycota > Sordariomycetes > Hypocreales > Nectriaceae > Fusarium > Fusarium pseudoanthophilum. The sequence continues at coordinate 7 of JAAOAR010000805.1, read as the reverse complement.
TTGTAAT